>WSFP011214916.1:0-64912 GCA_009831015.1 Picea engelmannii | reverse complement strand
ATGCATAGGGAGACAACAAGATGGGAAGAATTGATCCAGAGGTTCAAAATCACATTTACATTTGAACATGAATCTCCATCTATAGATACAGTGCTACAATATATTTAGATGCAGATCTTCTCGAAAAAAGAGATGATGGAGGTGATACCAATATGCAGCGAGCACATAAACAAGATGATTGTTCGTACATCACTGGAATGCTATAATGTAGTCAAGGAAGAGTATGATGAAGAAGATCCTAGGAATGTAAAGATACCAGAGATAGAAAGAGAACGAGCCATAGAAGGGCCAGAGCTCGAATCTGTCACATATACCCATACAATAAAAATGTGGAAGGTAAACATTGGGACGAAAGAGAATCCCAAGTTCGCACAGATTTGGACTATTGGAGTGAGAAGACAGTTGAAAATATTGTAGACTTACTGTGAGAATACCAGGAATTATTTCCAACGACTTTTTCAAAGATGAAGGGCATAGAAGGAGACTTGGGTGAGATGAATATCCCACTAAAACCAGGAGCTAAGCCAGTGTGTCAGAGGCCTTACAGGCTAAATCTAAGGTATAAGGAGAAGGTAAAAGATGAAATAGATAGTATGTTGGATGAAAGAATCATTGAATCATTCAAAGAATATGAATGGATTAGTTTGATGGTGGTGGAGGACAAGAAGACAGGTGGAATCAAGATCTATGTAGATCTAGGGAAGTCATTACGCATGCTTACATGACCCATTTCCAACACCATTCACGGATGAGGTACTGGAGAACATGGGAGGCCAAGAAATTTACTCTTTTATAGATGGATTCTCTGGGTACCATCAAATAATAATCGTGCAGGAGGATCGACACAAGACCACTTTTGCAACGAAGTGGGGAAGTTATCAATACATGGTTATTCCCTTTAGATTGAAGAATTCCCCTGTAGTGTTTTCCAGGGTAGTAGTTGTAGAATTCAAGGAGTTCATCCATAAGTTCTTAGAATTCTACTTGGATAATTGGACAATGTTCATTCTACTAAAGGATCATATATATTTTTCTTAGACTTATGTTGGATCACTATAGACAGTGTTATATTTCTCTGAACTTGAATAAGTGCATTTTGTGCGCACCGTTTGGATTGTTTTTAGGATATGTACTAAGAAAATAGTGACTATTGGTAGAACCATAAATGATTGCAGTCATTTTGGTGTTAGAACCACCTACATTGGTCAGACAGTTGAGGGCGATGTTGGCTTATACATGTTATTATAGGAAATTCATCAAGGTATATGCGAAGATCATGACGACGATGGAGAAGTTACTAAAGAAGGAAGTGAAGTTTCAATTGAATGAATACTTTCATAAGGGGTTGGACACCCTGAAACAGAAGTTGGTGACTACACCAATTTTACTTTTTCTAGATTGGAACAAGGAGTTTCATGTACACATGGACGCATCGTCCATAGAGTTGGGAGCAGTTCTATCTTAGCCAAGGGAATGAGACATAGATCACCCAACTGATTTTGTAAGAAAGAAGTTGTCTATAGAAAAGAAGAACTACACAACCACGAAACATGAAGGATTGGTGATGGTCTATGCACTACAAAAATTCAGTAAATATCTATCGGGGTCTCACTTTAAGATGTATATAGACCATTCTGCATTAAAATACTTAGTCAACAAGCCAGTGTTTAGGGGGAGAATATGCAGGTGGCTCTTATTATTTTAGGAATACGACTTTGAAGTCATAGTGAAACCAAGGAAGCTAAATGTAGGACTAGATCATCTATCATGCATATTGTCAGGGGAAGATGTAGGAAATTTAGATGATAGCTTCCTAGATGTGTAGTTATTTACAATAAGGATGGTGGGTGATTATTTATAGTACATCGTACAGTTTCTCAACACAGGCATGGCTCCATATAATATGATTGTAGCATAAAAGAAACAACTGGTAGTGAAAGCAGCAGATTATCAATTGATTGCAGGGAATTTATACAATATGGGTGCAAATGGAATACTAAAACGTTGTGTGTTGGAACATGAACGGTCGATAATACTTGAAAAAGCGCATGATGGAATTGTTGGAGGAAATTATGCAAAACGAGAAACTGCACAAAATATTTTGTGGGAAGGAATTTGGTGGCTTCCACTTTACAAGGATGTGAAGGAATATTGTCAGTCATGTGATGTATGCCAACGAGTGGGAAAGCCATCTAGGAGGGACAAAATTCCTTTGAATCCAAAGGTCACGTTGCAATCATTTGTTAAATGGGCCATATACTTTGTGGGTCCAATTAACCCAGAAGAAATAATATCAGGGAAAGGTATATCATTATTGCGACAGAGTATTTGACAATATGGGCAGAAGTAGCCCCAGTTACAAACTGTACTGCGGAAACAGCTACACATTTTATATTCGCAAATGTAGTCACAATGTTTGGATGTTTATGCATATTACTTAGTGAATAAGGGAGACACTTTCTAAATGACACAATTGCAACATTGATTGAGGATTTCCATATTCATCACCAAAAGAGTACCCCATATCACCCTCAAGCCAATGGAATCATGGAATCTTTTAATAAGATCTTGGAGAATGCCTTGAAAAAGATTTTCAATGTAGGGAGAGAGAACTGGGACTTAAGAGTTCTTGCAGTACTATGGGATTACAAGACTACAATCAAGAAGTTGATAGAATGGACTCCTTTCAGGTTGGCTTATGGGGAAATAAGTAGTAATTACAATGGAGTTTATTCTTCCCAGATTGCACATTGCAGCAATTACGGAGCTATCAGATATTGGCACAATGGAAGAGAGGTTGGAACAGTTAGTACATCTTGAGGAGGATCAGTTTGTCCCAAGATTCCATCAATGGGTTCAGAAAGTCGGAGAGAAGGCCTGACATGATCGACACATTAAACAAAAGAAGTTTCAAGTTGGATATTTGGTACTACTCTATGAAAGAAAGTATATGCAACATCCAGGGAAATTTAGAATGCACTGGTTAGGACCTTATGTGATTCAACAACTAACAGAGAGAGGTGTTACGTGGTTGGAAAACTTTAATGTATATGTCTTGGAAGGAATGGTGAATGGGAGTTGGTTGAAACTCTATAGAGACGACCGACAGGATGCACAGTAATTTGGGCTATGCCGAAACACATGTATTATAGTAGTTGTGTAGAGAGAGAGAGAGAAGAGTGTTCAAATAATAAGGCATAAGAAGGTGTGTAGAATGAATCATCATCACACATCAGCATATCATTGCGCCAAACTTGGAGACGAGACAGTTGGCCAATGACAAGGCCATTAAAATCATTAAAGCATGAAAATGATGGTTGCACAGTGGGTGTGACAAGTCATAAAAGTGTCATATAAGTATTAAATGGGAAAAGTCGCCGAAAATATTGATAGATTAGTAGTATGAGGGATAAATCACACAATGGGTTTAGTAATAAAGAATCATTTAGTTATACAACTGATCAACCACGAGGCTGGATTGGACAAGTTAGTTCAGGAAGGATGGGACAAGTATGGTCAGCATGAAAGCACAAAAACATAATAATATCATTAAGTGTAAATCATTCTTGCATACCAATGAGAGCAAAGGAGAGCTAAGAAGAGTGAAGAAGAGAAAACAAGAGATAACTGGAGAACGGAGCAGGGATATAGCTTCCACAAAACCCACACACTACCAGTTCATGAACCTTTCACACAATATGAATGGGGATAGATCCGATAGAAGTACCATTGGTTCCCCTCGAGATGAGTAGGGAAGGAAATATGCTTGTAAAGATTGTCATCCTCAAGTTTTTGGATCATGACATTACCGATGAACAACCATTTCCAGAGCTATATGGGGAAAAATACCCAAACACTGAGAGTGTATCGGATGCGGGATCTCGCATCGCTTCCAATGTAAATTTGTACGCGTATTTCAACAGACTTAGTAATAGTTTTGGTGGTTACGAATGCTTCATGACAGTAAATGAGAAGGAATCGGATGAGGATCCCATTGAAAGAGAAGTTACCCAAAAATTGGCTTTATATACAGTGCCCAAACTAAACCTAAAGGATTTACCAAGGGACGTAGGCAACAAGGAGGATGGTATCGGGCTCAAGAAACTTCAGTGGATTATTGACAGAGATGACGATTACATGAAGAGGAGGCTTAACAGAATTATGTCGCTTGTAGAAGCAATTCTTTTGCTAGTGTAATAGGCAAATTGTTAATTTGTGGACAAGTATTTATGAACTTATGATTGAGTAATGAATAATGGATGATGATACAATGACCCTCGTGACAGTTTACTTATAGCATTGACTGGTCACGGGGTGAAGAGGTATGTGCCTCTTGATCTTTCATTTATTTAATTTAAATTATCATCATTATTATGAATTTTTATTATTATTATTATTATTATTTATGTTTTTATGTTCGTAAGATTGACACCCCCTTAATATTTTGCTTTGTCCTCAGAGCAAGGGCAATGATGGGTATTGTCAGAGGAAATGTTCTGAATCCCATGATGAATCTTCTTCTGGAAGGTTTTTCCATTTGATGAGATATTCCTTAATGGTTCTGGAATGTAACACCTTTTCCTTAGTGAAAAGAATACCCCCTGCTTCTAAAATAATTCTTCCTTCGTCATTGAATTGAGGGATTTATGTTTGAACTAGTTCTAAAATAATTCTTCCTTAATCTTTTTATTAATTCGAAAGGGTCCATAGAATTTTGGAGCCCATTTTTTCTTCCCTTGTTTCTTAAGGGATAATTGTTTGTAGGGTTGAAATCGTACAAACAGCCAATCGCCTTCTTCAAATTATGTTTCTAACCTATGTTGGTCTTCTAGTTGTTTCATTCAATTACAAATTGTTGCTAGGTTTTATATTAATATTTGGATGATTTTTTGTTCTTCCTCTAGCTTACTCCTTACTTCTTGGACCTTAGTATTAATTAGTGCAAACTCTTTCCATTTGGGTGGCTCATAACCATATAAGTCTTGGAAAGGAGTTATTTTAGCAGAAGTGTGATATGTAGAATTATACCACCATTCGACTAAATGTAACCATTGAGACCATTTATTTTTCTTATCTGTCACAAAGCATCGTAGGTAAGTTTATAATAATTTATTTACAATTTTTGTTTGACCATCTATTTGTGGATGGTAGGAAGAGGTCATATTAAGGATATTCATGTTTGTTTGCAAAAATCTCTCCAATAAATTCCTTTAAATTTTGCATCCCTATCGTTGACAATCACTTTTGGAAGCCCATGCAATTTATAATATTTTTGCAAAAAACATCTGCAATTTGTTTTGTTGAGTAGGTTTTTCTTACTGCCATGAAATGTGCATATTTGGTTAATCTATCAACTACAACAAAATTTTTATCTTTCCCATCAGACATGGGTAATCCTTCAATGAAATCCATCGAGATCTCTTCCCATTTTTGGTCAAGGATGTGTAGATGATGTAGTAATCCTCGAGTCATAACCTTTTCATTTTTATTTATTGACATATGTCACACTAGGAAACAAACCTTTGAATATCCTTGTTTATTCCTTTCCAATAGAACGATTGTCATGCGTTATAGTAGGTTTTGAAAAAACCCACATGTCCTGATGTTGGGGATTTGTGTGACTCCATTAAGACTTTCATTTTGAATTTTGAAGATGGAATTAGATAGATTTTGTCCTTATACCATAAAATATCATTTTTCCATTCAAACTTGGCATTTTGGTCCGAATTGTTGATTATTGAGTTGGATTTAGGATCTTTGGAATATTCAACTCGGATTTCATCTAACTAATCAGGAATGACTATTGTTGTTGCATATGCCCTTACTTCTTCATATTTTTGTGATAATGCATCAGCAACTACATTGTCCTTCCCTTTTTGTGTATTATTTTCATATCAAAGGTGAAATTTTTCCCATCCACTTTTGTTTTTGGGTGGAAAAACGTTTTTTGTCTTAGTAGGTATTGAAGACTATTGTGATCAATACACATCGATAACTTTCTTCCTAAAATATATTGTCACGACTTAGCTAATGCATGCATAATGGATAACATTTCTTTATTATAGGTGGATTTTAACTCTTCCCTTTTGTCAAGCTTTCAACTCTCAAAATCTATCGAGTGGTCATCTTGCATTAATACTTCTCCTATTCCAACTCCTAATGCATCACATTATACTACAAAGGGATTGTTAAAATCTAGTGTTGCTAACACATGTGAAGAATACATAATCTTTTTTAATGTTTCAAAACATTCTTCTGCATTGTCATCCCATTTAAAGGAATTTTTCTTTAATAAGTTTGGAAATGGTGTTGTCAATTGAGCGTAGTTCTTGATAAATCTTCAATAATAACTTGTTAATCCAAGGAATCCCCTTAGTTTTGATATGTTTTTTATTTGGTCCATTCCGTGATTTCCTTGATTTTATTGGGGTCCACCTTGACTCCTTCTTGGGATATGATATGACCAAGGTCTACTTCCTCTTTACCAAACGAACATTTTGATAGTTTTGCATAAAACTGATTTTTTTCTAAGAGAGAACGCACCTACTCTAATTGCTTCAAATGATCCTTCCAAGTCTTACTGCAAATAAGAATATCATCGAAAAATACTAGTACGAACTTCCTTAAGTAGGGACAAAACAGTTGATTCATAGTTTCTTGAAAGGTAGCAGGGGAATTCGCTAACCCGAATGCCATCACCTTGAACTCATAGTGACCTTCGTGTGTTTTAAAAGTAGTGTTTCCACATCCTCTAATCTTACTCAGATATGGTAGTACCCTGACCTTAGATCCAATTTTGATAAGTAATTTTCTCCATGGAGTTCGTCCAACAACTCATCCATGAATGGTATATAAAATTTGTTTTCTATAGTTATCTTATTTAACCCTCAATAGTCTATGCATAGTCTGAAAGATCCATCCTTCTTCCCAACCAATATCAATGTGGTTGCATATGGACTCCTACTTGTTCTAATAACCCCACATTTCAATAGGTATTGAATTATCCTTTTATCTATGTCTTATGGTGGTGAGTGTATCGATAAGGTTTGATATTAACTAGTGTTGAATCTGGCTTAACCTCGATTATATGTTGTATCTTTATTTCAGGTGGAAACTTTATAGGTAAGTCTTGGAATACCTTGTCGGATTTTTGGATTAATGTTTGAATCTCTGGGTGTTTAGATTGGACTATTTATGTTGTTAATAACTCCATCTGATGACAGTGTCACACGTAAGTTGGTGCTCCTTTCCGAATTAGTTTCTCTGTTTGTCGTGAGGATATAATTTGGGTAGGGTTGGCTGGAATCCGTATAATTTGTATCGTCATCCTTCCCATTTGAATTTTATAAAAAAAATTGGTGATTTACATAATAGGTCCCTAACGTTTTTAACCATTGAATTCCCAAGATGGCGTCTACTCCCCCCAAGGGTACTGTGTAGAATTTTGTTTCCAATTTGTAATCTTCTATCTAAAGCTTAACCTTGTGACACTTGCCTACTCCATCAATTTTTTTTCCATTTGCATTTGTGCCCAAGCGACCATTTGTCTCCACAATATCGACATTTATTTTCCCATTTCTTATTTGAGTCCTAATTCCCGCCTTCACCTTCCATCAAATGAGGTGGTACATACATGTTAGACTTGTATCCAGAGTATGTTTTTTTTCTATCATATGAATATTTATTTAGATTTTCTGGATTTGTAAATGATGACTTATTGAACTTGTTTTTTTGTTCTATTAGCCTTGTTGTGTGTCTAGCATCCTCGATAGTTTTAGGATTCCATAATTTAATTTCACTATGGATGTAATATTTTAAGCCACATATGTAAATTTTTAGGAGTTGCTCATCCATGAATCCTCATTTCCTTTTTGCTAGAACCTCCCATTCATGTGTATAATCGTTTACGCTTCCCTTCTATTTGGGATGCACAAAATTTTTATACATGTCATCATCCTCTTTGTCATGAAATGTTTTAAGTAGGGCCATTGTGAAGCTTTTCCAATGGAAGGAATGAGAATCACATTTCCTGGACCACCAAAGGTACCAATCATAATCTTATCCTTCTAAATTGTTGGAGGTTGTCATTAATTTCTCTCGTTCTCCTAGTGGGGGGTTTGATTCCAAAAAACAACTCCTCTATGGTCCTTTCTGTCATATTTTGGTAACTCCTTTTAAAAATTTTGGTAATCTCTATTTTGGAATCAAGGGTTGTGCATATTCCTCAAAAAATTTACCTCTGGTATTTCCTAGTTTCCTTGACTTTCTGAATTTATCTCTGGTATTTTAGGAATTAGTGGTGGTCTTTGATAAGCCAAGGGTTCTGTGAATAAGGAATCTATATGTTCTGTCAATTGTTCAATGTTTTCACTATGTTCATCAAGTCTTCTCTTTATTTCATTTTTATTATTTTTGGAGAGCTCTAATAATAATTCCCCTTGTTGTATTAACTTGTCAATATTGCTTTCAATTTCTAATAATTTATCGGTTTTTTCATTCATGTATTTTTTTTGTCCACATTGTTGAGCTGGTACCTTACGCCGTTGACATCATCTCTACATTTACACACATCGGAGAAGGGGATGGAGGAAATTGTGGAGGATATGGTATAGATGGAAGGTACAGATGACGCGGTGTGTATGAACAAGAAGTATGGAGGCTAGAACTGCAAAGGACTGAACATGTGGGTGGACGAAACATGTGGGATAGGTACGGGTATGACAGTAGAATAAGGGATGTACAATGGATTTTGGTGGATAGTGTATGATTAATGGTACAACGAATAGTTATGTTCTGTAATCAACTTGTTGGTTGTATGATCCCCGGTTTTAACCCAAGTTGTCAAGGAGTTTCTCTGATACCACGGTAACAGGTAAACTGCTAATTGTGGACAAGTATTTCTGAACTGATAATTGATTGAGTAATTAATAATAAATGACAGTACAATGACCCTCGTGAAGTTTTAATTATAGCATTGGTTGGTCACTAGGTGAATACATATATGCCTCTTGATCTTTCACTTATTTAATTTAAATTATCATTATTATTATGATTGTTTATTATTATTATTATTATTATTATTATTATGATTTATGTTTGTATGTTAGTAAAATCTAGGGGAAACACAACCCCCAATGCCACCATCCAAAATTAGCCCGCTATTAGGCAGGAAGATGCCTTCAAGAGGGAGAAGGAAAAAAATATAAGGCTTATTGCGAAGAAGCATAAGGAACATGAGGAGAAGGCCAGGAAAAGGACGAAGCCAAAAGCATGGTGAAGAAGACCCAAGCAACAGTCCAAAAGTTGTATAAAGTAATTCCAGAAGTTCCCCTAGTAGTCGAATTGACTATGGAGGAACAAGTGCAGATGATCAGTGAAGTTATTAAGGGATTCTGATCATAGATCATAGATTTCAAGCTAAGGAGCATGCCAAGATTTCCACCAGGGATGTGTGAAGGCAGAATGAGAATGGAAACCATAACAGTTGCTAACATCAAGAAGATTGAGGTCAAATGCATGAAATTTTTTTAGGAGAATGTGCAGGTGTGGACAGAGTTGATAAAATACCTAGATATGAAGTCATAGAGGCCAAGTTAAGAGAGGCATAGGAATAGGGACAACGAGCGGCAGAAATGGTGGCTACACTACCAGTGACAGTGCTCAAGTCAGTCATTCTATCTCAATGAAAGGAACATGTAGCAGTGGAGAAAATTAGGGATCAACAACAGAGACTGGGACCACTGCAAGAAGTGGCAGTGTGGGTAATTGAAGAGTTGGATATGGTGCAAGTTCGGGTCAAGTAAGCAATGATGGAAGAAGAGGGAAAACTTACAAACTTGATTGCGCAAGGAGTAGAGGAGATAAAAACAACAAATGTCGAAATCATCAAAGAAGTAGAGGGGGCAAAGGTGACCTCTCAAAACTTCATCTCGGCATGGAAGACTAGGAAAAAGGCCTGAGTGGCTCAGGGTGAGCCACATGTGAGTGTTGGAGGCATGTTGGACAAGCAGTCTTGAAAGGATTTTTTTGCAGTTTTGATAAATTTTTGAGGAAAAATCAAAAGTATATGAAAAGTGTGTCGAGGAAAAAGGAAAGTGAGAGAGTGTGCAACTGAGGCGCATCCAATAGGAAAGTGGGAAGAAGGACGAAAGTGTGCAAAAGGAAGACAGTGTGCACCTCAAAAAATAAAGCTACAAGAATAAAGAATAAAAAGAAAATGACAACCCGACATTCCAAAAATAGAAGAACGACAGAAAAGAGGCATGAAGTTTGAAAATAAGAAGAAAGGCATCGAACAACCAGTGATTCGAAAGATCTTTTAAAGACTATGGTTGAGTTTTAAAACACTAGTTCATTAACCATTTAATAAATTGATGAAAGAGGAATAATTAATGATGTAAAATGACAGCCATAAGAAGCTATACAGATATGGAAATAAGCACAAGAATTAGCAAACCATAACAAAAAAATTGTTAACGGAGTTCGGCAATATTGCCTATGTCTTTAGGCCTTTGTCTCAGTGGACGAGGCTTTATTGTTTCTCTTAAAATATTCAAACGTACATCATAAAAGTTAGAAATGGATTAAAAACTGATATGGTTGTGTTCTTCTATATCTCAAGAACCCAACACAACTGACGGAACTGAAAACGGATGAACGAAGATCCTGGAAATGGCCCGCAAACTTGCTCTCCTCAATGGCTTCCCTGCATAAAAATGGCTTTGACTATCAATTTCCTCATCATTTCTCCTCTTTTTAACATGTCTAGGGCTTCCAAGAACCTATGGTTTATATAGGCTTTAATTTGGAAACAACCTCCCAACTTCCCCCCAAGATTTGGCCTCAAAAAGAGCTCCAGATCCTCCAATAATGGCCAAAATCTCTCAAAACGGGATGAAAAATCAAATAAAATCTTATAATATAGTTAAAAAACCCAATTTTGGGCCAAAATAGGGCACAGACCCCGATCCTCGGGCTCCTGGTCACATGAGCTCCCTCCATGTGGCCAAGCATTATGCTTTGGCCCCTTAACTGCTAGCCCCTGATCATGTGGCTTGGCCATATGGCCGCCACCTTAGCCTCCACACGCTCGCATGTGGTAAGCCCAGGTCGTTAGCTCCTGGTTACATGCCTTGGTCGGCGGGCTAGCCCTATCGACCGGTGCTAATCCCACACATCTGTGTGTGCAAATATATAGAACATGGTTATATGTAATGGACATATGGTTGTGCCGGAGGCTAACAAACACGTAACAATTCCTGCACCAATGAAGGGGTAAGGTTATATGGTATAGGTCGTATGGAAATGCGTTGGGGGCTGGGGCCTAGCCCCAACCCTAAACTCCATTTGAATTACATTGATTCACATTCAAATATATAATTTAAACCTTATGTATTAAGAATCAAAGTGGGCGGGCTGGTAGCCCGACCCTGCCAAGTCTCTTCCCCCATGCGTGGAGGTCGCGTGTTCCACTCTCGTGGAGTCCATACAATTTTACCAAATTCCCAACCAATGGAGGGGTGCCACGTGGTAGCCCATGATTGGTCCATGTGGCACCATATAATTTGTCCATGCAACTGACACTTGGCATCATCCAATTCATCCATGTGTCTACCTTGCCACGTCGTCCCATGCCAACTCAGTTGTACGGACGTGCCACATGTCACCCTTGCAGTGGTGCCACATGTCACAATATGACTCGTACACCTGTCAGCCATCAACTGTCCAGTTAGCATGCCAATGCGCCTACCATGTCACTATACGGTCATACAGACTATACGGTCAGTTGCCACATTAGCACTGTCTGAATTGTACAATCATAAAAAAATTTGCATGTTTGGCAAAACAAACAGATCACGATATATTTTTCATATAGTGTCTATTTGATCTCGTTCAAGTTGTGTTGGGTTCATAATGACGAGACCTACACACACATCTGTTTTGAAGTGATTCTAAGCACTTTGATTTTTAGGCCTTCCTGGACCCATTTTGGTTCCTGGATCCATTTTGGATCACGCCTCCCCACTAAGACCTTTTGGTCCTCCAAAAGGATACTAACCAGTCATCAAGTGTAGGATAGGCCACCCTACTTGTTATTTGTCTTTAAACTCTATGTTGTGCACCTATCTCATCAAGATCAATTATAAAACAACCATGATAATTGACAGCATATTGTTAGCCACTTGTACTCTGTTACATCTTACTGAAGCCACTATCACACATGTTGACAACATTACTAATGATAACATCATAAATATGATTGCAAATGAGATAATATGTTTGTAATACTTGCATGACATTAGCTTATCTTGAAGCAAAGTATGATTGAACTTCCATTCAACAATCATCTCATGTTCTTGCTTAAGATCAATTGCTTGATTTGGGACAATTATAGGTGCGTTGCTTGCATCAGTTGCCTTCTTTAATTGTTCCATTGTTTGAAGAAATTGATTCCCTTTTAAGTGACGAGCATGTACAACATATTCCTTGCATGCTTTGATTAAGTGATATTTATTTTGTTCCCTGTAGAAGATTGCTTTGCAATCATACAAATAAGGATTGCCTAAGACCATTCCACATTTATTGAGTGGCACCACATCACACGTTACCTCATCCACAAACTTTGATGAAATTGCAAACTTTAAAGTGCATTTCTTTGTTATGTACAATTTACGATTGTTGCTTATCCATTTAAGTGAGTAAGGTTTATGATGCATCTGAGTGTTTAATACCAATTGTTTAACCACTTCCTCTGAAATCAAGTTAGATTGAGATCCACTATCTATCAATGTGTTGACCTTAGTATGTCTTATTATGACCCTTATGTGAAACAATTTACTTCTATAATCATATCCATCACCAATTTTACCTATCAAACCAATCGATGTGATCTTAGATCCATCACCCGAATCTGATCCCAACTCTATTGGTCGTGATGTTGTTGCAATTGTTTGCCTCCCTTTACTTACTTTGAACCACTTTGGTCTCTTCTCGGGATGCAATTTCCAGCAATGGTCCCCATCATTCCCTTCTTTCTTGCAATGCTTGCAAGAGAACTTCTCTTCCTTTCTTTCCACTGAATTTTCTTTCTTTCCATTCCACTTCCTTTTGTCCTCTTTTCTTGAAGGCAATTCCCCTAATACACCAACTCTTGTTTTCCCTGCCTCAATGTATGTCGCTTGAACATAAACCTCATCAATATTAGTAGGTCCAAACATAAATACAATGTTACGAATATGTGCAGGTAAACCTCATATATACTTCATAAGAGCTTCTTGGGTATGTAATGGAATATCTAACATTAATGCCATCTTACGAAATTCGTCTGTGTATTCGTGCACTGTTTGTCCCTTTCTTAGTTTAAGACCTTTCCATTCAATTAAAGCCTTCTCTTTATAACCCAAAGGATAAAATTTCTTTCTAAGTGAAGAAATAAAAACTTTCCATGATGGAAATACAATACCCACTTGTTGTGTGCCATTTTGTAACTTGCTTTTCCACTAGATGAGTGTTGTGCCTACAAGTCGAAGCGATGCCAATTTGATTTGAGTTGTCTCATCCTTGATTTGTTGCACATTGTAATAAACTCCCATCTGTCTGACTCAGTTATCAATCCTCTCTGCATTGACTTCACCATCATACATGGGTAATTCAAATTTCACATCAAGCTTAAGTAAAGGCATATCATGTTTATGTTCGTGGACATGTTTTCTTGAGGTGGATTTGGAACTTGTACTTGAAGAAGAAGAAGTTGATGGAGAAGAAGGAGGTGAAGGAGGAGTTTTAGGAGGATCCTCTCCTTCTTAAATTTTGACCTTTGAATATTTACCTAGAATCGGTCTCTTTCGCCCCAAGTAATCATCATATAGAACCTTCACCATCTCTGACATGGCAAAGAAGGTCTTTCGAAACTCTTTCTTCCCATGAGAAAGTCGCTCTTCTGATGCCATCTTCTCACTTTGAGAAGTTATTTTTCTCGATCCAATCTCAGGATTCTCTTCAAAAAGATCGCCTTCACCATGATTCATCTTTTCCTTGGTAATCATGCAAACTCAAAAACCAACCATCAACTAGCTCTGATACCACTTGATCCGGAAGATCTTTTAAATACTATGGTTGATTTTTAAAACATGAGTTCATTAACCATTTAAGAAATTGATGAAAGAGGAAGAATTAATGATGTAACATGACATCCATAAGAAGATATACAGATCTAGAAATAAGCACAAGAATCAGCAAACCATAGAAGTAAAAGTTGTTAACGGAGTTCAGCAATATCGCCTATGTCTCTGGGCCTTTGTCTCAGTGGGTGAGGATTTCTTATTTCTATTAAAATATTCAAAAGTACATCATAAAAGTGCCAAATGGATTAAAAACTGATCTGGTTGTGTTATTATATATCTCAAGAACCCAACACAACTGATGGCACTGAAAACGGACGAACAAAGCTCCCGAAAATGGCCTGCAAAGTTTCTCTCCTCAATGGCTTCCCTGAATAAAAATGGCTTTGACTATCAATTTCCTCAACATTTCTCCTCTTCCAAACCTGTATAAAGTTGCCAAGAACCTATGTTTTATATAGGCTTGAATTTGGCAACAACCTCCCAACTTCCACCCAATATCTCACCTCAAAACGAGCTCCAGATCCTCCAATAATGGCCAAAATCTCTCAAAAGTGGCTGAAAATCAAATAAAATCTTATAATATAGTTAAACAACCTACTTTTGGGCCAAAATAGGGTGCATCCCCCAATCCTCGAGCTCCTGGTCACATGTGCACTCTCCATGTGGCCAAGTGCTATGCACTGGCCCCTTAACTGTTGGCCCCTGGTCATGTGGCTTGGCCATATGATCATCACCTTAGCCTCCATGCGCTCGCATGTGGTAAGCCTCGGGCGTTAGCTCCTGGTTACGCGCCTTAGTCGGCAGGCTAGCCCTGCCGACCAGTGCTAACCCCACACATCCACGCATGCCAATATATAGAGCAGGTTTATATGTAATGGACATATGGTTGTGTCGGGCACTAACCAACACGTAACAATTCCCGCACCAATGGAGGGATAAGGTTGTATGGTATAGGTCATATGGAAATGCGTCAGGGGCTGGGGCCTAGCCCCAGCCCAAAACTCCTCCAGAATTACATTGATTCACATTCAAATATATAATTTAAACCTTATGTATTAAAAATCAAAGTGGGTGGGTTGGTAGCCCATCCCTGCCAAGTCTCTTCCCCCACACCTAGACATCATGGGTTTGACTCTTGTGGAGTCCATACAATTTTACCAACTGCCTAACCAATGGAGGGGTGCCACATGGCAGCCCATGACTGGGCCACATGGCTTCGTATAATTTTTCCATGCAACTGACACTTTTCATCATCCAATTCATCCACGTGTCTACCTTACCACGTCATCCCATGCCAACTCAGTTGTACGAATGTGCCACGTGTCACCCTTGCAGTGGTGCCACATGTCACAATATGACTCATTCACCTGTCAGCCATCAACTACCCATTCAGCATGCCAACGCACCTGCCACGTCACCATAAGGCCATATGGACTATATGGTCAACTTCCACATCAGTATTGTACGAATTGTATGGATTGTACAGTCATAAAAAAATTTGCCTATTTGCAAAAACGAACAGATCATGATATCTTTTGCATACGATGTTTGTTTGAGCCCGTTCAAGTTGTGTTAGGTTCGTAACGATGAGGCCTATGCACACGTTCGTTTTGAAGCAATTATGAGCACTTTGATTTTTAGACCTTCCTGGACCCATTTTGGTTCGTGGATCCATTTTGGATCAACGAGTTAACTGAGATGGACATGCATCGTAATGGGATATTTTTGGGATGAATAGATTAGGGTTTTTAGACCCATATTTTGATATAAATATGTAACGGGATTGGAGATTAGGGGTTTAGTCGGTTGGTTCAGCTTGGTATTATTCTGATGAAGTTCGATTATTATAGATTATTTTATGTTACAGTCTCATTTGTTCATCTGGTTACAATGATTTTATAAAAGATCTATGTGTGTTGACTTGGTGGTAAAACCGATTCTTCTTTTGGTCATATATTTGCCTCCTCTCGTTGTCCTCTATGAAGAGTATTTCCTTATTGTTATTGCAACATTGATTGTTGTTCTAGTGGATTTATATTTGCAATCTCAATAGTAGTGTACTCGGAGTCACAACAATAGAAAATGTGTTCGTAATCACAATTAATGAAAACATGTTTGGAGTCACAATGATTAGTTGCAATCGCAACACAAAGAGTACACTTGGAGTTGTAGCAATTGTATTGCGCATGGAATTGCAACATTGTAGCCAATGTGAGGAGTTGCAACTACTGTATTACTCATGTGTAGCAATGTTAGTGCATGAAAGTAGAGAGTTCCTTTAATATATATGCGAGAATATCATAATAATGGCATATGGGGAAGGATTCATACCTTAGTGATAAGTAAGGTAAATTGGATAAGGAAAGTATCAAAAAGGAAGTGATCAATGGAAAATGGTAAGCAAAAAGGTATTAGACGGGTGCTTCAAGTATGCCAATTTAGGCACCCATCATATATCTAGTGATTGTTTAGAGGGGAAGCAATGAAATAAAATCTTTCGAGGTGGGTGAGGATAAATAGTATCTAGGTATTCTATGCTAGGATTTCCTAATCCTTTAGGTGGGTTATGGAAAAAACAATTCAAGTGTGAGAAGTAAGTGCTACTATCACAGTGGCCCCCCTAACTCAAGGAATCCAAATATGGGGAATGGGTAGACTAGAAATACCAACCTCCCCAAACGATGCCAAAAAGTGTTAATCTATAGAATTACAACAATAAAATATTAAACTCGCGTGCTCACTTTAACTATCAACCAAGTTGTCATACAAACTTCAAAAGTGTTATGTATTGCATTTATAAAAGCTATTGAGATTCAACCTACATAGAAATGAAGCATCCTAAATTCCTAAATGTCCTCAAACATGATGTTGTAACAAAACAAGAAACCAACTATGAGTGATTGAAATGAAACTACCCCAACTCCACTCAATATCTTAAAGGCATGGTTCATATTTCCATCTCTTTGTATAATTTGTTGGAAGTCAAATGATGTTGAGATTGTCATGTAATTAGATGAAGAATGTATGTGAAGATAGCTAGTTTTCTACTTGTACATTCACAAGGTGAAACTAAAAATAATAGTGAAGTTCATAGTCATAAAGAATTATGAAACTCGACCATATACTTGATTATTGTAGTTAAAATTAATACAAATAAAATAGGAAATCATATTGTAAATTGTTATACTAAACAAAAGTATGATAATGTTGAATTGAATAGACATACAAATGAACTAACTAAGTAGAATTGCAGGTAAAATAACTAAACAAAGGAATATAAATATAAGAAACAAAAGAGGGTTCATTCTACAACCCTATCAAGGATTTTTTAACACAAAAATAAGATGAAACTTTTATTCAACAATCTACAAAAATTACATAAATGATGACAATCATGAAACTATGTTTTCAATTAAGTAAATTTGAACTAGTTCATAACTTGAAAAGAAAAGTGTTAGAAAAAGGGGGAGGACTCTCCAGTGAGATTTTTTTTCGACAAGGCAAAGTTCTACTTTAATCTTCTTATTTTTCAAAATTTCGACAATCTGGGTCATTTTAAAATAATCCAAAACCTCCAAGAGCAGTGTTCCATGCTCAAATTTCCCATCAATTAGGTGGAACTATATATTCCCACAAAAATCATATTATATTTGGAGAAAATTTCAATAAAAAAAAAGTTAAGTTTGCCCACTAATTAACTTCCTCGTAGAATAAATGTTTGCACCTCATATAGGGTAATCGAGATATAATATCACCATATTTATTACACACAAAGAAGTTGGAAATGACCAAACATGTGGTTGTTAATTTTCTTGAATTGTTCATAATAGAAAAAATCTCATTTTTCTTTATGTCTTGGTGTCTCTTATGAAAGGGAGGAAATTCAAAAGAACTTTAAAAAATGAGAAGCACAAAGAAATAAGGCTTTAAACCCTAGATCTCTCTAATTATTTTTATTATTAGAAAGGTTGAAATTTTGTTTGTTTAGAATTTATTTTACAACAAAAATATTGTGATTTTATATTCAAATAAAAAAAACTACATTGAAATTTTGTTTGTTTAGAATTTATTTTACAACAAAAATATTGTGATTTTATATTCAAATAAAAAAAACTACATTTAAAATGTGCTTGGAACACTAACTCAAAATAAAATAAAATAAAGTTAGAAAATAAAATATGATATAAAGTCTAGTAAAAAAAGATCTTTTACTTATTATCACCATATTGTCATCTATATAGTCTATAAAAGAGCTAGGTGGCTTAAAGCAAACATAAAAAAAAAATATCATGTAAAGACTATCATAACAAGAAGATAAATACTTTCATTACATTTGTGAAGACAAGAAGACAATCCATATACAAAGAAAATCCATCTACAAAGAAAAGGTGGCTTAAAGCAAACATAAAAAAAAAAATCATGTAAAGATTATCATAACAAGAAGATAAATACTTTCATTACATTTGTGAAGACAAGAAGACAATCCATATACAAAGAAAATCCATCTACAAAGAAAATGATCAACATTAGAGGGGAAAAGACAATATATTCATGTTCTCTCTTGCTTTTTAGACAAAAGTTTTTTTTCAAAAAAAATTATGAGATTCCTTTTTTATATGGAATATTCAAATGGAGGATGACTCAACTTCTATCTACAATAGTAATTGGTAACACTAAAATGATCAACATTAGAGGGGAAAAGACAATATATTCATGTTCTCTCTTGCTTTTTAGACAAAAGTTTTTCTTAAAAAAAAATTATGAAATTCCTTTTTTATATAGAATATTCAAATGGAAAGTGACTCAACTTCTATCTACAATAGTGATTGGTAACACTAAAAAAATTCGATTGAATTTGAACTTGTAAACTAAAACCTTTCCATTAACAACATCCGTTGAGAAAATGATTCAACCAATAAACTAACTCTTAAGAGTATCATCCTCTTAAAATTTATTGCATAGTTTTAATATTTGTTTTACATATTATATTATATAAAGAATTATATATAAACAATTTGTAAGATTATATTAGTATACCTATAGTACAGGAAAAACCTAAGTGAATACGAAGACATGTATAAGCCAAGATCCCTCCCATATCGTTATGAGGTTGTTTGTGAATTTAAGTATAGAAGTTTTGTTGAAGCATGTATTGTGTTCATCTGGATCTGGGCATAGCCAAGGCCTTTATAAAACCATGGTTTTTATTAAAATAATATTTAAATGTATTTTTATGGATCCCTTTGAAGTAGTTTTTATTTAAGTTCTTTTAGAAACATGTATCAATGGGTTGCACACACAATATAATATTTCTTAATTAATATGTTAGGATTGAAGAGTATCTGTTTTTCTAAATTTGATTATACTTTTTCTAAATTTGATTGTACTTGCGATTGGTCTTATCATTTAAAAACAAATAATTCAGGTGTAGCAAATTATGAGAATGGACCTTTAGTGAATGACTCAATACTCCATAAAATTTAACAGTAAACCAAGGCTTCGTTGGGAAAGATTCTACGTTTTTTTAAAAAGAATTTAACATAGTAGACCTTCCAGGTTTGCTACAATGAGATTATATATATATATATATATATATATATATATATGTATGTCAAATTTGCTTTTGAGTTGGTGAAGCTCACAATTCAAATGTAAGTTTACGAAGATTTCCTTTCTCATAACTTAGAGAAAGAACAAACGAGGGGCAATTTCTTCATTTATAATAATTATAATAATTATCATTAGAATTAAAGTGAAAAAATTAGGGAGGGTGTCGTTGTTGGCACAACAAGTTAATTGAAGGAGGTTCTCCTATTCTATTAGGAGTTATTCTATAACTCGTGTTTATTATGTAACCTACCCGTTACCAATAATTTAATAAAATTGCTCCTTTGTAACATATCCAGCCACCCAGGTTAGGCCACACCACGCAAAACTCTCTCTTTTACCACTCTGATACCATTAAATATATTGATATGTTATGCATATGAATAGAGTTGAGCGGAATAATAACAACATTCAACAATAATAATTTATACATATAGACAATAGAAATTCCATAACCGAACATCATAATTCATAACATAGCATTTGCAGTAAACACATAAAGACACTAATATTTAGTGAATTAAACACCAACTACGTGCAGACCTTCCATGTTCCTCCCATCCATAGACCACACTACTAATAATATCAACAATGGGTCACCCCCGAGCCGGGGCTAAACTCTACCCATGCAAAGGAAGTTCTAAGTCAGTCTAAGGTCTGACAAAAAACAACAATTCTCAGACTCAAGTGCATACCTTAGCAACCAACCTATAGCCTCTCATTCCCCACATGTTTTTCCCACCCTATGAAGTGTTCCCCTTCTCTACTCAACAGTCCCTCAGCAGCCCCACTTCCCTTCTGGGGCTTCAACAACAGGATGAACAGGAAGTCTCATAGCTCTGTAGCCCCAACTTTGCCTCTAGTAACCAGCCTACAGTCCCTTATCCCCCACATGCATGTCCCACCCTAGGAAGTGTTCCTCTTCTCTTCTCAGCAGTCCCTTGGTTTACCCACTTCCCTTTCGGGGCTTCAACAACAAGCGTGACAAAGAGTCTTAGATCCATGTAGTTGTAGCTTGGCACCTTGGGAATTAATTCCCAACAATTCTATCACTTCCAGTGAATGATCACGGGCCTGACCACCTGCTTCCTTCACACAACAAATCTCTTATCTGGAGAGAAATGCCTACGTGCTTGAGAACCCACTTCTTCAACCATGGGCCTAACAACCCGACTTTTCGACTTGCAACAGAATCAAGTTTTGGTACGAATGGTAGCATGGATACCTAAAAAATGGTAGGTATTAACTCTCATATCACCTATTCAAGCCATTACTATCTCCGCTACCTTGAATCCTCATCTTCTATGTCATTTTCTTTCCTTATCCTTCAATTCTTGTTACTTTTATAATGTTTTCAACCTCTTTCATTTATTTTTATTTTTTCATTTTTCATTTTTGTTTCATTTGTTTAAAGTTTGGATTGAGTTTGTGAAGAATAAGGTTGACCATAATGCTTATTTGAATGAGTTCATGGATGCTAATTTTAAGATTTTCCACTACATAAAAAACCGCTAATAAATCCTTTCGCAGTACATATTATTAAAGTGAGGTTACAAAAATATGCTACGAAATGATTATGTGATATTGTATACTGCATTTTTCCCGACCCTCGGTATAGGTGACTTGACCTAATCATCATCAAATGAAGTGGTTCTTTGTTTGTTACTTTTGTTTTGCAGGTGATTTGATGGAAATGACGTTGTCAACTGACTCATCCATCCCTAAACTCTAGTTGTTCTCTATTTTGTGAAGTCGAAATATAACTATTGCATTGAGTTCATGAAGGGTCTCCTCTATAGCCAATATATGTTTGTTGTTTCGGCTTTAAAAAGATGGTTAAGGGAGGCACGGTGAACAAGGTAGAACCCTCAAGACCGGAGTATGCTTTGTTGCACGCAAAAGAATGGTTTCAAAAGGCACGTTGGCTCAAGCTCATTAAGAAATTCTCAGGTTTCACCTATGGAGAAGCTCGCGCCTTTGCACAGTATTTTGGTGGAAAACAGGTGTTGATTGACAGCTTAAATTTGGAGGTTTAAGAGGAGATAATTTCAAAAGCCACAACGTTACCAATTAATGGAGAATGTTGGTTTAAACGGAAAACCCTCATTGTTGTTGAATTGAACCATTTCCTGTTGGAGAAGCATAAAGATATGGATTGGAGGACTGGTGTACCTAGGACGTGGCTATAGGAGGAATGGCATGAAGTTTCGGACATAGTACATAGATACATTACCTATGAGGGGCGATAAAATAAGGTGTATCTTTACCAGATGTGTTTTATTTGTGATATTGTTGGTTTAAAGACAATGAATTTGGCCTACTTTTTATATAAATCTCTACTAAAAATGTCCACAAGATTTCAATCTAAATCAAATATGCCTCCACACCATGTTTACCACCGAGGGTTGATCAAAATCTTGATTCAATACCACTTGTCTAAGAAGAAAATCACTTGGGACAGTGTTCTAGTTAGTGAAGAATTGGATGCCATTTCATCTCAAAAGAAGAGAGGAAGACCTCTGAAAACAGTGCAGAAGAAAGATAGAAAAATTGATCCTAAAGATAAGCCACCTCAATCTGCAGCCTCTACACAAAGAATCACAAGAATCCAATTTAAGAAGTAGTTAGTAGACACAATGGGAACTCCTCGGAAATCACCGGAAATAAAAGTTACCTATCAGAGGAAAAAGAAACAGATAATTGATTCACAAACTTATACTGTGTAAAAACTCTTTGAAGATCCCAAGCAGGCTCTTTGAAGATCCCAAGCAGACCAGTAGTGATAAGGTGCAAGAGAAAGTAAGGGTGTCTCCTAGACTAATATAAAAATACAAATAAAGCCATGGTAGTACGACCCCGGATTTTGAAATTCCTACTCCAATAATTCCCTTTATTGACGATAAGAAAAGGAAGAGGAGATTGGTTTTTTCTGAGACTGATACATCTGATATAGAGCACACTGATACAACTGAGGCAGAGCACACTGATACATCTAATGCAGAAGGGTTTAGAACACCTGAGCCAAAATAGATGCAGAGAATTAAGGGAAAGAAAGTCAGGAAGATGAAATCATTCACTGACCACTTTATACAGAGGCCACATACTAGACCCATCAACAAACGCAGACTAAAATACGAATTGCTAGTCAATCCCAAAATGAAAGATCTAATTATTAATGTTGATGAGGAGAAGCCTAAGAAAAGAAAGAAGGTCCGAGATCCTAAGAAAATGGGTCTTAAATCTAAGGGCTAATATCATTTCTTGTTCATTGGTCAAATATAATGAAATATCAGCAGGTAGTTTTTGATGAGGAAGATACGACACCTAATCTTTTTTGGAGCTAACAGGTGGTTCATTGGTCAAAACTGCTACAAAATCATCTAGTAGTGCTTTCTTTTGTTGAAAAGAGATTTTTCCTATCTTAAGTTCTAGAAATTATGGATCTCAAATCAATTTTGATTTTGAAGAAGTTTGAAGACAAAATTCAAGCCTGGATATAGTTTTGGAATGCTAGGTCATCATCAAGCCTAGTCTACAGCTACATATATAGGATCTTTGCAGATTCTCAGGAGGAGAAATCTTAGGGAGCAGTTATTGAACAAAAATCTTTGGTCAAACGTCAGCTGGAGATCTATCATCATGAAGTTCGAGCATCTTTTTTACCTTCTTTAATATGCGTAGATAGTCTTGGATATACTTAGGTTTATTTGAAAGCATTGCCAGCAAAGACTTTGTAATTATCATTGTAAACAAATTTCATGTTTGATAGGATCTGATGTTTGGGATTCCTATTATAAAACCATGGGAAATAGCGTTATTGGTGATTGGAAAATGGTGAGAGAAACAAGAAACTGTGAAAGTGACATTATATGAACTTAATGAAATATCATCATCTTATTTTCCTTATAAGATCTATTCATTTTTATGGTCAGTTCTTCTTTACATCTCTATCACACTTTATTCAAATGTTATTTGTATGATTTGTTTATTGAGTTGTCCATTTGAAATAGTTAAGAATGAGATAGCAATGTTGTTTTAATTCACTTATTTTATATTTCATTATTTGATGTCACCTTTGCTTCATATTTTGGATTACTTTCTCTAGAACCTGAAGAACTTCTTCATATAAACAAATTGTTTATGTGTTTCTTCTTATGCCATGTCTCACTGAAATATTTCTTTTAACTAATCTTAAATATGAATGCCTTATGTGTTTGATTTGATGTATTGAAATCTTATGGATATATGGACTTTGGTTTTAGATCGTTGATATAATTTTCCCTCATGGTTTGTTGTCTTTCCCCGACAAACCTTATCATCTTTCTTATAAACCAAAAAACACAAAGAAAAATCGTATTCCCTAAGTGCACTATCTCTAGCCCTTGTAGCAGTTAGGGGGATGACTTTATTGATAACATTTTATGGCGTCGTTGCTTGGGAAGGAGGAACCAAGTATTATCTTCCCTGGGTTAGACAACATGATTTATTAGTTTTTATAGTGGGTAGAAACTAGTGACTCAAGTGACTACATATTGTTTTCCACCTGGCGACTCCAAAATTCAACAATGGATTCTAGGAAAGTTGGTACCAGGTCTAATCCTTCAGATTATCCTAAGATGTTGCATGTATCAGATCTTGAGAGAATTATTAAGAAACATAAGGCTTTACAGAAATCTACTTCTTCTAAATGTGACCCTGTTTTTTCTGATATAATGGAAGAAAGTTCTGAAACTCCTGGATCTACTTTGTCAACTAACAATGTTATAGAACATCTTGAAATTGAGGTAATTTTTTATCCATACTAGGACTTAACAGATTCATCATCATCCAATTCATTTTCATTATATTATGAACCATCTTCACCTCATATTCATTCATATATCAATCCTCCTGCTATAGAATACCTTTTGTTAAGAACCTAAATAGATCAGCAAATATAATCACCACAAATACTGAATACACAATAGATCCACAAAGCAATATAGAAGAAACCACACTTTATTATTACCAAACCCTTGAGGTAGGGCAACACCATACAATGGATACTATTATGGAAGGGATAATCTCTTGTTCACTTGCATCTTCGAGGGGGCATCCTCCTATTGAGCTACGACTCCAAATACAATATTTCTCTTCATGTCTCATTACATTGCTTGAACCCCTTTATATAGTGCTACCATCACCTAAGAACATTCTAGAGGAGGAATCTTCTAGAAGTAGAACCTTCTAAGAAGTCCTCTTACATTTATTATATCTAATTACCCATTTATTATATCTAACTACCATAGTGGGTCTTATTTAATAATATAGTGGACCTAGTCCACCTTACATTGAATTACCTCCACTATTATCACTATGGGCCCTCTGGGCCCCCCGACTACCTCTCTAGCTACCTCACATTCCATCCCCCTTATGAAAACGTTGTCCTCAACGTTTGATGTACAACCATATACCAGGGTCCCATGGATAATTGTGGACCATAATGCTGAAGAAGACTGGAGAACCAAGGTCCCATGTAGAAAGGAAAGCCACCATGTTGAAGTATTCCAACCACCATTGTAAGATCGGGTCTCATGTCCAAGTGCTCATGTGAACTCCCCGTGGAAGATTTTGGAACCCAATAACCAACTCAAAATGATGCTCCAAAGACTGACACCTATCATGTGGATCCAAATAAGAATATCCATCTGTTAGCGATATTTCTTGTCATGGGATCGAGAGCATTCGGGTCTGCAAGTTGCACGAAGTGATCAAGCGCAGCATGGGAGAATCCTTGTTTTTTTTCAAGTAGCAGGTCAAGCGAGCGGGCAAAGTGTCGTCGGCATCATCCAAGGTCGATGATCTCGCGAACTCGGGAGTTCGCAGGGTAAAGGCCCAAGCATTGGGTATCTCAAGTCGTGAGGACGTGAGAAGCAAGAAGGTGATTAGACGTTGGATCTGGATTGAGAAGAACCATTGGATCTGCACGTGGGATCGCATATCGGGGCCTCACAAGAAAAAGGCTCGAGAATTTGGGCGCGGGGATCGCGAGACTGCGATAAGTGATATCCCGACAGCTGGAGGCAGTGGGGCCCATAGTAGAGTCAACGAGTGGAATACAGGTGGCACGAAGCCTAGGGATCTCGCTGCAAGAAGTCCCGAATTATTGGTGATAGGATTTACGAGTCGCGAAGTGTCGAGGGCGTCCAGAGCCTGGGCCCACAATATCACCGAGGAGATCTCAATCGTCCATCTGAAGCGGACACATGGTGCACGATTAGGCTCCTCGCCTCCTCACCCCTCGCAACTTTTAAGATCAAGGACCTGCCTCTTCCAGCCACGAGTCGCGAAGTTCCGAGGGCGTCCAGAGCCTGGGCCCACAATATTGTCGAGGAGATCTCATCCGTCCATCTGAAGCGGACACGTGGTGCATGATTAGGCTCCCCGCCTCCTCGCCCCTCGCAGCTTCAATCAGCAAAGATTAACTCTTTCCATTCGCGAATGCTGAAAGTGCTTCGGGAATAAGCATAAGGTCACAACCCATGGTCACTTGGGGGTGATAGAAAGAGTTGCGCAAAGGGCCGAAGCACCGGGTTTAGTTGCAGAAGGGATCACTATGTTCTCCAGGTGCCAGTTCAACTTGATCTCAATCCTATTTCTCGCTCAGAGTAAATGAAGGAAAGGAGGGGTAGTTGAAACCTCTCCTCAGTCATTAAGTGCGAAGTATGGAGGGCCTGGCGGATGGTTTGCTCGAGAAGGTCCTATGTACCCATTTTTTCAGAGAAGCCATGCCGAGTTCTCGACCAGCCGAAGGAGGCATACTCACGCTAGCTCAACATTTACTGGCCCGGCTACTCTTCCCCTGCAAAGGCCATGTGAAGTTAAGGAGACGTCTGACGAAGGACTTCCACCCGAATATTGATTGAAGAGACGCTACGCCTTGGAGGGCGAGCGCGCCTCTGTTGGGAAAATTTGCCCAAGTATATGTACTTAGTTTTTGTATTTTGGAAGGTATCGATGGTAGAGCAGAGCTCCCTACTTCAAATTTTAACAGACACCCTAGTTTGTGGGATATGCATCTGTATTTGAGATATCTTGTTTTATGACAGACAGTTTTTCTCGCTCCATCTAATTTTCGTCTCATAGAGAGTTCTTGATTGACTGAGTCGCGCAAATTATTGCAGTTCTGTTATGATAAATGATTTATCGTTGCATTGTTGTATTCTCTGGTTTTTTGTATTTAAGTGCAAGACGACCTTGCATTTGGATGCCTTCTTCTTCAGTCTGTTAGGAACTTGTCATTCATAACAAACCTTTGCACTCTTCCCGTATAAGTCTTTCGCCTATTCACCCTTTACTACAACTCATTGTCTGAAGTTTATATAAGACCTCACTCACATATGCATGTCTGGCCTAGTTTGGAGTTGGAATGATATCGTGTTGAGTTGGCTTCCATTCGATCACCCCATCTATAAACAAACCGTGACATAAAACTGATGGGAATCGGGCTCTACTCCTGATAGAAATCCGGGAGTGACTTTCGTCGCCAACATTTATGGCGCCGTTGCCGGGGACGAAGTTGAATATTTTCCCCGGGATCGAACGAAAACGATCAGCTGATTCTGAAGGTGCATCAGATATCAGAACTATTGAGATTGCTACTGTGCACCTGGAGACTCCTTTGTGACAACTCCACTGGAGTGAACCCGTTGTTTTAATTGTGGCTTCCAGAGGCAGACATATGCGGTCACATCCACAACTGCCTCTAGCTACACCTGTAACTGATTCGAAGGTGGTTCTCAGAAAAGGAAAGGCCCCTGAAGAAGAAACTTCCACCGCCGAAACAGGTAATCCACCTTTTCCTTCTGTAAGAACCCCTTTTTCTCCTCCTCGGTTTCTTGATAGACCTCCTTCAGAGGTTTCCCGTTTCCTGAATTTTGGGAGTGTTCTTGTTGATTTTTCCCCTCCTGGTATGGGACTAGAGGGAGAAATCCTTGTCACTCCCCTCTCCTTTGAAGTTTTTATCGGCGAAGACCCGTGACTGCAGAGGATTTTCCCACTCCTGCCCGAAGAGGAGCACCCACTGACTTGAGCTCGTTAGCCTTTTCCTCAAATCCCCGTTTGTTTCCCACTCCACTTCGGGACTCATTCCCAGTAACCCCCTCGCAAACTCCTTCTCCTCCAAATTCTCCTCCACCTAATATTCCTATGGCCGGTGCTAATCCCCCTCTGAATAGAATGGATGCCATAGTTGTTGCTAGGTACGCTCCCTTAATCTTACCTAATCCCACGAATCCTTTCCCTGCTAGAGATTACTTGAAGTATATGCCCAAGTTCACCGGGGAAGGGGACATAACTGCAAAAGAACACCTGGCTTCTTTCTACAGTTATGCTGACAACCTGAACATTGGAGATGAAGATGTCTGGATGAGGGTTTTTTTCCAAAGCCTAGATGGTGAGGTAAGAAAATGGTTTAGAGGATTAGCTCCCGGATCTATTGTTGGAATTGACGCCCTGGATAATGCTTTCCTGAGGTAATGGGGAGATAAGAAGGATTTCATGTATTACATGACAGAGTTTGGATCATTGAAGAGAAAAGAAGGAGAGTCCGTTCCTGAATTCTCCAAAAGATTTAATAAAATGTACATCAGAATCCCTGCTGAGATAAAACTCTCCGAAGCCTCTGCAATGATCACTTACTCCAGCGCTTTTGATCCTAATTTCTGCCTACTGCTGAGAGAGAGAAGAGCTGCTATGCTAGCCCACATGCAGGATGCAGCCGTGGAGGTCGAGTCTAACATATTGGCTATCAACCGACTCAGAAACACAGGTGATAGAAGTACATCCAGGAACAGGCCTGAAGCTTCCTCATCCAGTTCCTCTCCCCTGCCCCATCAGACAGATGAGACAGCTAGAGCAATAAAATCGATTGTTGACAAGATAGAAAGGTTGGAATTAGAAGGGAAGCCCATGTACAGAAATCCCCAAAGCAATGATAATAGAGGTTTCAGGCGACCTGCTAACAATATGCCTCAGGTTTTCCCGAGGGAACAAAGGGGAAAGGACAGATAAGATCAAAGGGTTCAAGCCTCCCTCCAAAATAACCTAGTTGATCATGAGGAGAGAGAGGAGATAGACGAGTTTGGCCCTGAACTTCACTGTATTGAGGAAGCTCCCCCTCTTCCTCATTTGACGCAGTCCGCGTATGAAGAATCACTGATGAGTGCTCAAATTCATGAGTTGGGGAAAGAACAGAGGGTTGGTCACACTTCTAACAGATATAATCTCAGATTGAGGAGGAAAGAAGGAGACCTCGATAGCTCAGACCAGCCCCTCATAGCAGAGAGGCCTACTAAAACTACAACAGCCACAGCTAAAGAAAAGAAGACTCAGAGTGCTTCACCAGCCACCAGAGAGCCTCTCGCTGAGGTAAGAGAAGCTCCTAAACCTACCCCCTCCTTTAATTTTGAGCATGAGATTCAGAAGATCAGGATTCCTATACCTCTCTCTGAGCTAGTTAAAAATGAGGATTTCAAAAGATCCCTCTCCAAGTTGCTACAATATGAATCCCCCCAGCCTCCCTCTGACTCAATAAACCTTCAAGATGAAAATCCTGCAGTCGTCTTAGGGCCCATGGTAGAAGATAGAGACGATTCATCCCCTCCCTTCTACACATCCTTGAATATACATGATAAAGTGCTGCATAACTGCCTCATGGACTCAGGGGCTTCCCATAACCTTATGCCCAAAATAGTAATGGAAGAGCTGGGATTAGAAGTGACTAGGGCCTACCATGATTTATACTCTTTTGATTCAAGGAGAGTGCAGTGCCTAGGAGTCATCAAAGACCTAGCGGTTTCCCTGTTTCAGCTACCCATGAAAAGTGTGGTCATGGATATTGTGGTAGCTGATGTTCCCCCCAAATTCGTTATGCTTTTGTCTAGATCGTGGATCAAAAAACTGGGAGGAACACTATAGATGGATCTCACATATGCCACCATTCCGGTCTTCGGAGGGGAACAAAGGAGATTATACAGAGAAGCCCAGCTGGCCTATATTGTCAGCGATGAAGCAGACCCTACCAATCACCCCATCTTTGCACTTGACACCGACTTGGGGTCTAGTTTGCTGCAGCTTACCGATGCCCCTGAAAGCTCTTTATTAATCAGAAAATATCCCAGCCCTGATCACCCGATTTCCCCCCAAAGCTCCTCTGTGTGGAAGATGTTTTTTGACGGAGATTCTTCTAGCGAAGGAGCTAGCGCTGGAGTGGTTTTCATATCAACTTGTCAAGAAGTCGTATCCCTATCATACAAGCTGGAATTCGAAATCACCAACAACGTGGCAGAGTATGAAGCTCTTGTTCTGGGTATGAGGGCCGCAAAGGAAATGGGAATTGAAGAGATAACAATATTCGGGGATGTTGAGTTGATTATTTAGCAGATAAGGAATGCTTATCATGCCCATAATCCCTGGCTCAGAAATTATCGGAATGAAGTATGGGACCTTATTGATAATTTCTTCTTGGCTTTTAACATTTCTTTCATTCCGAGGGGAGAAAATACTTTGGCTGATTCTTTAGTTGTCTCAGCGAGTTTGCTCAAATTTCATCTGCCGCCTATGATAAAAAATGATGTTGGTATAAGATATAGGCCCTCGGTGCCAGACAATGTCAAGCATTGGAAGGTGTTCGAGGATGATTCTGAACTTGAAAGGTTTCTCCAATCAGTGGACGAATTTTTTGCGTTGCATATTGACCAAGACCCTGATTTGGAAGGTGACCCTCATCCTGAGGAGTTTTTAAATAAAATCGCTAATCATCAGATCATTCATCTTCCCAGCAATCACATTCTGAGAGGACTTGCCCCTTTAGAAATATTGTTCGATGGGAATGATGTGCCAGTTAAGGGCAAGGTCTCAAACGAAGATGCCGAGACAACCGAATGCAACATTGGCACACCGGAGGAGCCCAAGTTCGTCAAATTATCAAGTAGTCTTACCAGAGAACAGAGGGTCGAATATACTGAGTTGCTAAAGGAGTTCGTTGATGTGTTTGCATGGACGTATGAAGACCTCAAGAACTATGACACATCTGTCATTGAGCACAAGATCCCACTAAAGGAAGAGGCTAAACCATTCAGACAGATAAATCCCATGTTGCTACCTGTCATGGAGAAAGAAGTGAAGAAATTGTTAGATGCCCAAATTATTGTCCCCTTGAGATATTTTGAATGGGTGGCCAATTTGGTCCCAGTAAGAAAGAAGAGTGGAGAAATCAGACTCTGTGTTGATTTCAGGAATCTCAACAGAAGCTCAAAGAAAGACAATTACCCCCTACCTAAGATGGAACACATACTGCAAAGGGTAATTGGTGCCTCCAGGATATCCATGATCGATGGGTTTTCTGGCTATAATCAGATATCGGTCATGCCTGAGGACAGGGAGAAGACAGCCTTCACCACTCCTTGGGGCACGTTCATGTATGCCAAAATTCCATTTGGGTTGATGAATGCAGGAGCAACGTTTCAACGGGCCATGGATATAGCGTTCATAGGGGAGAAGGACCAGTTTGTGGTAATCTATCTGGATGATATCACAGTCTTCTCCAGGATAGATAAGGAGCACTGTTGCCACTTGAGAAAGGTCTTCATGAAGTGTCGGAGGTATGGTTTATCCTTAAACCCCAAGAAATCTTGTTTTCTATGAAGGAGGGGAATTTGTTGTGCCATATAGTATCACAGAGGGAGTAAGGATTGACCCTAGTAGAGTAGAAGCAATTCAGACCCTGTCACTTCCCAGATCTAAAAAAGAGGTTCAGGCATTTTTGGGGAAGATTAATTTTCTGAGGAGATTCGTCTCAAATTTTGTCGAGCTGGTGAAACACATCACAACCATGCTCAGGAAGGGAAATGAAGTAAAATGGACCACTGAACCCAGGGAATCCTTTGTCCAAATAAAGAAGGCGTTGACTGAGGCACCTGTGCTAATCAGCCCCGATTATTCCAAAGATTTCCTGATATTTTCTTTTGCTTCCTATGATACAGTAGCGGCAGTTTTGTTCCAGAAAAATGATCAAGGGTGAGAGCAACCTATTGCCTTCTACAACAGGGCATTAAGAGATGCGGAACTCCGGTACGATATCATGGAAAAGCAGGCCTATGCATTGGTGAAAGCTCTCAAAGATTTCAGAGTCTATGTCTTGCATTCAAAGATCATTGCATATGTTCCTTCAGCCTCTGTAAAGGACATTCTTATACAGCCCGACATGGATAGGAAAAGAGGTAAGTGGATTGCCAAAATTCTAGAATTTGATCTAGAAATTAAGCCCACCAGGTTGATAAAGGGATAGGGTTTAGCCAAATTGCTAGCTGACTCCAATTGCAAAGCCTTGGGGATTAACTTCATCAATGAGCAAGATGAGTCATCCAACAAGCATTTTCAGGGTGCCTTACCACTAGCAGCTTGTGACTGGTACAAGGATATATTGTACTTTCTGCAAGAATTGAAGCCCCCTGATGGAATGGGAAAAATCAAAGCAAGGGCTCTAAAGCTCAAGGCGGTCAGGTATTGCCTCATTGACCAAACCTTGTACTGGAAAGATCCTTTAGGGGTATTTCTGAGATGTCTGGACTCACAGGAGGCCCAGAAGGTTATGTTTGATTTTCATAGCGGCTTTTGTGGAGGTCATCATTTCTGGAAGACCACAGCCCACAAGATACTCTGAGCTGGGTATTATTGGCCCACTTTGTTCTCCAATGTTTGCAGGAAGACCAGAGCCTGCACCAAATGCAAAAAGTTCTCAGGAAAGCAACAACTCAAATCGCTGCCATTGAAAACCATAGCAGTTTCGACACCTTTTCAGCAATGGGGGTTGGACTTCATCGGAGAGATTCATCCTCCCTCAAGTGGTCAGCACAGATGGATCCTGACTGCAACAGATTATTTCACCAAGTGGATAGAAGCTGTCCCCACCAGAAGAGCATCCCACAAAGTAATTATTAGCTTCCTGGAGGATATCATAGCCCGATTTGGCTGTCCCAGCAGAATCGTCACCGATAATGCCGCTTCTTTCAAATCTAAACCTCTAATTAAGTTCTGCGAGCAGTTCCAGATCTCGCTAATTCACTCCACCCCCTACTATCCCCAGGGCAATGGTTTAGCAGAATCCTCTAAAAAAAGCCTGATAAAGATCATCAAAATATTATTATAGGATAACAAAAGAGCCTGGGATTCAAAGTTGAAATTTTCTCTGTGTCACGACGAAGAGGTCTCTGGGCACCTTGTCGTTTCAGCTAGTCTACGGAGCAGAGGCGGTTTTCCCTACCCAGCTCACCTTACCTGTGGAAAAGTTCTTTCAAGATTATGAGGGAGAACCAGACCATATGATCAGAAGAATTCATCAGATAGTGGAAGTGCAGCAGAGCAAAGAACAAGTGAGGGACGCAGCTTACAGTCATCAGTAGAAGATCAAGCAGGCTTTTGACAGGAAGGTCAGGAAAAAGGAGTTCGAGATCGGGGACTTGGTGTTCAAGTGGGACGCACCCAGACAGGATAAAGGCAAGCACAGCAAGTTCGACACCCTCTGGATCGGCCCCTTTAAAATCTCTAAGATTTTCTCCAACAACACCTATGGGTTGCAGGATCTGGAGGGTGAAGAGGTTTTCAACAGCCCAGTGAATGGGCATTTTCTGAAAAGATGTTTTATTTGAGCGTTAGGCGGCTCCTCTGTTTGTAAATATTGTCTTTTAGTTCTTTGTTTAGTTTCTTTTTGTATGTTTTCGGCCTAATAAGTGACTCCATAGCCCAATAGAAAGGCATTGAAGCTGCAGAAGGAGTTCTTAGAGCATCACAGGGATGACTCTATTCCCCCTAGAGACAAATGTTAGAGATATTTCTTTTCATGGGCTCGAGAGAATTCGGGTTTGCAAGTTGCACGAAGTGATCAAGCGCAACATGGGAGAATCCTTGTTTTTTTTCAAGTAGCAGGTCAAGCGAGAGGGCAAAGTGTCGTCGGCATCATCCAAGGTCGATGATTGGGTATCTCAAGTCACGAGGATGTGAGAAGCAAGAAGGTTATTAGACGTTGGATCTGGATCGAGAAGAACCATTGGATCCGCACATGGGATCGCATATCGGGGCCTCGCAAGAAAAAGGCTCGAGAATTTGGGCGCGGGGATCGCGAGACTGCGAGAAGCGATATCCCGACAGCTGGAGGCAGTGGGGGCCATAGCAGAGTCAGCGAGTGGAATACAGGTGGCATGAAGCCTCGGCATCTCGCCGCAAGAAGTCCCGAAGTATTGGTGATAGGATTCGTGAGTCGCGAAGTGCCGAGGGCGTCCAGAGCTTGGGCCCACAATATCGCCGAGGAGATCTCAGTCGTCCATCTGAAGAGGACACATGGTGCGCGATTAGGCTCCTCGCCTTCTTGCCCCTTGCAACTTTTAAGATCAAGGACCTGCCTCTTCCATCCGCGAGTCGCGAAGTGCCGAGGGCATCCAGAGCCTGGGCCCACAATATCGCCGAGGAGATCTCAGCCATCCATCTGAAGCGGACACGTGGTGCACGATTAGGCTCCCCTCCTCCTCGCCCCTCGCAACTTCAATCAGGAAAGATTAACTCTTTCCATTCGAGAATGCCGAAAGTGCTTTGGGAATAAGCATAGGGTCACAGCCCGTGGTCACTTGGGGGTGATAAAAAGAGCTGCACAAAGGGTCGAAGCGTCGGGTTTAGCTGCAGAAGGGATCACTATGTTCTCCAGGTGTCAGTTCAACTTGATATCAATCATGTTTCTCTCTCAGAGTAAATGAAGGAAAGGAGGGGTAGTTGAAACCTCTCCTCAGTCATTAAGTGCGAAGTATGGAGGGCCTGGCGGATGGTCTGCTCGAGAAGGTCCTGTGTACCCATTTTTTCAGAGAAGCCATGCCGAGTTCTCGACCAGCCAAAGGAGGCCGGCTCACGCTAGCTCAGCATTTACTGGCCCAACTACTCTTCCCCTACAGAGGCCATGCGAAGTTAAGGAGACGTCTGACGAAGGACTTCCACCCGAAGATTGATTGAAGAGACGCTACGCCTTGGAGGGCGAGCGCGCCTCTATTGGGAAAATCTGCCCAAGTATATGTACTCAGTTTTTGTATTTTGGAAGGTATCGATGGTAGAGTAGAGCTCCCTACTGTAAAGTTTAACAGACACCCTAGTTTGTGGGATATGCATCTGTATTTGAGATATCTTGTTTTATGACAGACAGTTTTTCTCGCTCCATCTAATTTTCGTCTCATAGAGAGTTCATGATTGACTGAGTCGCGCGAATTATTGCAGTTCTGTTATGATAAATGATTTATCGTTGCATTGTTGTATTCTCTAGTTTTCTATATTTAAGTGCAAGACGACCTTGCGTTTGGATGCCTTCTTCTTCAGTCTGTTAGGAACCTGTCGTTCGTAACAAACCTTTGCACTCTTCTCGTATAAGTCTTTCACCTGTTCACCCTTTACTACAAATCATTGTCTGAAGTTTATATAAGACCTCACTCACCTATGCATGTCTGGCCTAGTTTGGAGTTGGAATGATATCGTGTTGAGTTGGATTCCATTCGATCACCCCATCTATAAACAAACCGTGACATAAAACTGATGGGCGTCGGGCTCTGCTCGTGATAGCAATCCGGGAGTGACTTCCGTCGCCAACTCCATCCACGTAGTGGAAAAGGGTCGTAGCAGAATCTGGAAGGAATAATATCACTGTAGAATATGCAGGATGGACACTGGTAATAATCATTGGCTCTTGATTTGTCACATTGATGCTCTCTACAGAAGGTTGATTAGAGTCATCAAATAAAATATGAAAGTGGTTGTCATCCCAGAAATGACAACTATCCATATACCAATCATCACAATCGGCCTCAAAATCATACCAAGCATATATTTCTTGATTATATTCATCCTTGATGTCCGCCATAAGAAATATATGTTGCATGTTATCCAATGAATCTCGAATACTACGGAAACTATCATTGAGGCCATTTGCAAGGTCATGAAATCCAGCATCCAATGTGTCATACAATTTGGATTTGAATGCTTCAAGAATTTTCTTGAGGGTTTGAGAGGAAATAGTCATATGAGCACCCTATGACCTCTTCAGTCCCACATCCGTCATGAAAAAACGCAAAAAATAGAACAATAAGTTATTGCAGAAAATCACGGCGTTTTCCGGAAAAACCCTAAAAAAATGTTGAATTTAAAATGTTCATAACTTCACTTTCCGGACTCCGTTTCGGATGATTTTGTTTTTGAAATTGGGTGAAATTGTGAGAGGAACTCAAATATATAATTTATTTGTAAAAACTTGGCCTCTAGATGCTACAGGGAAAAACAAATAGCACCATCATCCGCGGAAAAAAACCCTGAAAAATTGTAGATTTTAAAACTTCAATATCTTGACTTCCCGGACTCCGTTTTGGACGTTTTTGTTTTTCAAATTGGGTGTTTTTATTAGAGGAACTCAGATCCACAACCTGTTTCTACAAATTTTTCACAGAAATATACTGAAAATTTCTGGAATGGTGCGGCCCTCTTTTTTCTTCTCCGAAAACAAATCTGCAAAAATAAAAAATATTTGTCCACAATGTCTGCCAAGGAAAGTGCTCTGATACCATTTGTTAAGAACCAAATACATGAATACAAAATATCACAATAGATCCAAAGATATATGAATACAATCACTACACAATATATATGAAACCATATAGCAAACCACAACTTTATTATAGAAACCCTTGAGGTAGGGAAACACCGTACAATGGATCATATTATGGAAGGGATCCTCTCCTATTCACTTGCCTCTTTGAGGGGGCATCCTCCTATTGATCTATCGCTCCAAATACAATACTTATCTTCATGTCTCATTGCATTGCTTGAACCCCTTTATATAGTGCTACCATCACCTAAGAACATTCTAAAGGACGAAACTTTTAGAAGTAGAACCTTCTAAGAAGTCATCTTATATTTATTATATATAATTACCCATTTTTTATATATAACTACCATAATGGGCCTTATTTAATAATATAGTGGACCTAGTCCACCTTACATTGAATTACCTTCACTATTATCACTATGGGCCCTCTGGCCCCCCCACTACCTCTCTAGCTACCTTACACCTCTTGTTTGAATTGCATGTGAAAGGAGAAGAAAATTTGGTTAAGATTCTAGTAGAATTTTATAAAGCTTCATATTTCCCTACTTCACCAAATCCTAGGATCACCCCACTTCCTCAGCTAAGTTCTTCACAACCTTTACAGTCTACATCTTCATTACCAGTAGTTACCTTATTCACAAGAAAAACAACTCCTGCTATCATAATGGCAGGACAAAATCCACCTCTCACCAGGATAGAGAGTATTGTAGTTGTGAGGTATGGAGCTCTAGTGCTCCCTAATCCTTTAAGTTATCTTCCACCAGGTGATTAACTTGATTATATTCCAAAATTCACTAGGGAAGAAGACATTACTGTAGAAGAACACCATGTTGCTTTCTATAGCTATGCAGACAATTTAAATATAGAGCATGAAGATGTTTGGATGCGGGTGTTTGTCCAGAGCCTTGATGGGGAAGCTCACAAATGGTTTATGGATCTGCCTACGGGAACAATTACAGATATTGATGCCTTAGACAATGCCTTTTTGAAACATTGGGGGGATAAAAAATATTTATCATATTATATCACAAAGTTTGGGAATCTTAAAAGGAAGAATGGTGAGTCTATATCAAACTTTACTAAAATGTTTAATAAGATGTATAATAATAATCCTACATAAATGTCTACAAAAATTACTTATACAAATGCATTTGATCATGATTTTTTTTTCTCAAAGAAAGAAGAGCTCCCATACTAGCTAGTATGTAGGATGTTTCCCTAGAGGTAGAGTCAAATATATTGGCATCTCAACTGTTGAAAGGTAAATCTGACAGAAAAAAGGGTAAAGAGGAATATGGTCCTTCTTCTTCCCATTCTCAGTCTAAAATTGATGAAATGACAAAGACTATTGAGAGTCTAAATTCCCAATTGGCTAAATTAAAGCTTGAGGTAAAGAATCCTAATAAATGCAAGCATGAGGGTTACCAAAGAAATTTTAATCAGCCATATAGAAAATTTAATCAACCTTCTCAAATATTGCAAAAAGAAAATCTGAATCAAAAGATTCCTACACCTTTCCAAAATAACTATATACCTGATGAAAATGATGGAGATCAAGAAGGAGATCAAGATATAAATCTTTTTGAAAATTCTCATGCGACGATATTTCTCACTGGGGAATATTATCAAAATTCTGCAATGCAACAATTTTTTGAACAGGAAGTTGAATCTACCCCTTTTTGAACAGGAAGTTGAATCTACCCCTTCAAATCATAATTCTTTTGTTAAGTATGGACAAGCACAGGTCCAAAATAAATACAATCTTAGATCTAAATATACAGCTACAAATCAGGATCCTCCTCTTCAATCTCAGAAGACTTCTACCCCTATTCAACAGAATCCTACTCTAGACAAAAAGAAAGAAATCAGTCAGCCTGTCAACCAGCCCATAAATCGGTAGGTTCAGGATAAAAGCAAATCTTCGATCATACACAACCTAGAGTCTGAAATCAGCAAGGTAAAATTACAGATTCGCCTTATTGAACTAATGAAAAATAAATTGTTTAAAGATTCTATTTTGAAAGTGTTGTAGCCAAATGATGAATCAATTGTTGTAGATACTGTTAATTTAGAGGATGGCAAACCAACTATTTTCCTGGGATCAAATATAGAGCGGAGAGATGAATCCGTACCTCCATTTTACATCTCTTTGAACATCCATGATTAGATACTTTATAATTGCCTCTTATATTATGGATCTTCACATAATTTAATTACTAAAGTGGTTATGGAGGAATTATGCCTAGATATCACAAAACTATATCAAGATCTCTATACTTTTGATTCTAACAGAATCAAGTATTTAAGGGTGATTAAATATCTCGTGGCTAATCTAACCCAGTTACCTATGAAGAACATTATGATGGATATAGTGGTGGAAGATATAAAACCAAAATTTGGTATGCTTTTATCAAGATTGTGGTCGAAAATACTTGGGGGAACTCTGCAAATGGATCTTTCTTTTGCTATTGTTCCTATTTTTGGATGTGAAAACATGAGGCTATATAGAGAATCACAACTTACATATATTATCAATGACCCTCATAACCCTACAAATCACCCTATATATTCAATTCAATAAGACATGGATTCTTGCATTTTACAGTTAGATGATTATTATGCTGCCCCTATAGAAGAACAAAGAAAAAATACAAAAAACATGAAAGAAATAGTAATGTTTCTCTGTGGAAAATGTTCTTTGATGGATCTTCATCTAAGGAGGGGTCAAGAGCTGGTGTAGTGTTGATTTCACCATATAAAGACATATTTACTTTGTCATTTAAACTTGAGTTTCATACCACAAATAACATAGCGAAATACGAATCTTTGATTTTGGGTTTAAGGGTTGCCATTGATTTGAAAATTGGCAAGCTTGAAGTTTTTGGAGATTCAGAATTGGTGGTGTTACAGGTTAGGGACAGATAAAAACAAAGCAGCTGAGACTCAAACAGTACCGAAATGGGGTTTTGGATTTAGTGGAAAATTACTTTTCTTCCTTCAATATATTTTTTATTCCCAGAATTGAAAATCAGCAAGCCGATTCCTTAGCTTTGGATGCAAGTGGTTTCAAAACTCCTCTCAATTCTCGGGTTAAGTATGAAATTCAGATGAAATATAGACCTTATATTCCGAAAAACATTAAGCATTGGGATGTGTTCCAAGATGATAAATAAATAGAAAGGTTTTTACAAGTAATTGATGAATTTTCTGCTTTAAAAATTGATTAGGAAAATATGAATGAATTTATAGAAGATGAAGAACCAAAAATGTTGCTAAATGAGATTGTAGGTCATAAATTTTGGATCCGAAAACCAATCATATACCTAAAGGTTTGGTACCTTTGTAAAGGCTCTTCGACAATAATGATGTTGTTACGAACCCTTTGTTTCAAAAAAAGGGAGAAGATATTGTTGATGTTAACATTGGAACTGAAGATAATCCAAGATTGGTGAAACTATCAAAATCCTTATCTGATAAGCAAAGGGGAAAGTATGTTGAATTGATGAAAGAATCTGTGGATGTTTTTGCATGGTCATATGAAGATCTTAAAACTTTTGATCCACAGATAATGCAGCATAACATTCCTTTAAAAGAAGGCGCAAAACCTTTTAAGCAAAAACTAAGGCAAATCAATCCCATACTTTTTCCAATAATTGAGAAGAAACTTAAAAGAATATTGGATGCCAAAATTATCATTCCACTCAGATATTCAAATTGGATTGCTAATATAGTCCCTGTTCGGAAAAAGAAAAGTGAAATTAGATTATGCATGGACTTTAGGAATTTGAATAAGTTCTCACTAAAAGATAATTATCATGTTCCAAAAATGGATTATATTCTCCAAAAAGTGGTTGGAGCAAGTAAATTGTCTTTCTTGGATGGTTATTCAGGCTATAATCAAATTACAGTCTCTGAAAAAGATCAAGAGAAAACAACATTTACCACTCCATGGAGAATGTTTATGTATGCAAATATGCCTTTCGACCTTCTCAATGTCGGGGCTACTTTTCAAAGAGCCATCAATGTGGCATTTATTGGAGAAAAGGACAGATTTATAGTCATTTATCTGGATGATGTTACAGTATTTTTCAAATCAGATGATGAACACTTGCAACATTTGAGACAAACGTTCAGAAAATGCAGGAAGTTCAGTATATCTCTTAACCCTAAGAAATCTCATTTTGTTATAGAAGAAGGAAATTTATTAGGGCATATTTTATCAGGTAAATTTGACCCTGATAGAGTGGTTTCTATCCAGCAAATTGAGGTCCCCAGACACAAGAAATCAATTCAATCTTTTATGGGGAAAATAATTTTTTTAAGGAGGTTTGTACCCAATTTTGCAGAAATCATTAAACCTATTTCTAATATGTTGAAAAAGGACGTTGAAATCAAATGGACTTAAGAAGAAATAGATTATTTTCAGAATATCAAACAAGCTTTGGTGGAAGATCCAGTTTTGATAAGCCCTCGGTATGATAATGAATTTTTAGTCTTTTCATCTGCATCGCATGAAACAATTGTTGTTGTCCTATTACAAAAAAATAAAGATGGTCATGAGAAACCAATCTCTTTCTTTAGTAAGGATTTGAGAGATGTAGAGTTAAAGTATGATATCCTAGAAAAACAAGCTTATGCTTTAATTAAAGCACTTAAATCTTTCAGAGTCTACCTTCATCATTCAAAGTGTTAAGGTTTAAGCTATTATTAGGTTTGTTTTCAATTTACTAGATAACCTTAGCATAGATAGGATCACTAAGAAATACACAATCACAAGAGACACATCATTTATCCTGGGAAAACCTCATGGGGGAGAAAACCCAACAAAAAATTCCTTAATATAGATAGCCAATACAATGCCAAGAGAATAAACCAAAAAATACAGAAAGTGCTCTCCCAAGAATGTGCCTCTCTCTCTCTCTTCCTTCTTCTCCATCTGCAGCTCCAAACTTGCACTCTGATGAACAAGTGAGTGAGTGAGTGAACAAATGAGGTGCTAGCCTCTCTTATTATACAATCTGGCAAACATTCAACTGAGGTGTCTTTTCACTGGAAGGGTCGAATTCTCATTTAGCCTATTACAATTAGGGTTTGACCAATTTGAAAAAGGGGATTTGGTCATTTACAATACCCAACATGATCAATCCACAAAAGGGGATTGATCTAATGAATAATACATCAATAATAATTAGAATACTCTTTGCAGTTACAATATTTCAACACTCCCCCTTAACAAGAAGGGTATTCTACAACAACATCAGGTGAGAGAGAGAGAGGGAAGCATCATCAACAACATCTTGGAACACTGACTAGCATATCTATAAATCATCGGAAGTTTTTCTCATCATCAATATCATCATTCACAGCAGGGAGCTGGAATGGCATCATCATCCTCATCATCATGAGCCTAAGGTAACATCATCATCATCTTCAGCAAGAAGCTGAGGTGGCATCATCATCATCATCTTCAACAAGAAGCTGAAGTGGCATCATCATCATCATCTTCAGCAAGAATCTGAAGTGGCATCATCATCATCAACTACATCAACATGGATTAGTATAACACTAATACATCATCATCATCATCAATAACAACACAAGGTTGATACAACATCAAAAACAACAATATCACAGCACAAAGGTTGGAGCATCATCAACATCAACACTAGGCTGAGAGTCTTCAGCACGAGGTTGGCACATCATCACAGCATGAGGTTGGAATGTCATCAGCACGAGATGTTGCTTGTGGAGCCTGATTATCTTCCAGATTCATAGGTCTTTGTTTTCAACCGTGTTTATACCCCATGAAGACTTTACACCCCAGAAGAATGTAAACTCTTCCACGCAGGGGAGTGCAGAGGGGGGTTACCCCCTTTGTGGGGTTCGGGAGAAATTGGGCCCCCGGTGGGGGTTCAGGAGCGAAGCCCCCGAAGAAAAAATTGCCTTGTAAATGTATATTGTAATTTCATTGTAAATCTGGGTCGTTCATTATAAGGTCGCAGATCTAATGGTAGAAATTATGTTAGGGTTTTTTTCCCTAGAAGGGAACCCTCTTTGAGGGAAATGTATAGCAGCTAAGTATGATAGAGAATATTGTATTCTGAGATAGGATATTGTGAGAGAGCGAAGAGGAAGTTACAACAAGTTTGTTGTAGGTTGTATCTCTTCATTTGTTAGATAATAATCAAGGAAGGACCTGGAAATTTCTCTGGTGGACATGGCCCACACTGGGTGAACCATGTATATCTGTGTCTCTATTGTATTGTGTATCTTATGTGTTTTATTTCTGAATTTTTTTTATTTTATTGCTCCGTGATCTTGTTTTTCTAACACGAGGTTGGCATCATAGCAATTAAGATGGCACATCATCACAACACGAGGTTGGCATGTCATCAGCACGAGGCAGGAATCACAACAATTAAGCTGGCACATCATCACAACAATTAATTTGGCATCACAACATTAGGCTGGTACATCATCACAACAATTAAGCTGGCACATCATCACAACAATTAAGTTGGCACATCATCACAGCAATTAAGTTGGCACATCATCACAACAATTAATCTAACATCATAGCACTAGGATGGTACATCATCACAACAGTTAAGCTGGCACATCATCACAACAAATAAGCCGGTACATCATCACAACAATTAAGCTAGCACATCATCACATCAATTAAGCTGGTACATCATCACAACAATTAAGTTGGTACATCATCACAACAATTAAGCTGGTACATCATCACAGCACTAGGTTGGCACATTACCAGCACAAGGATGGAATCACAACACTCGGTTGGCACATCATTATCATGGGTTTGGCATCACAACACTACTCCCCCTTTCAAGGGAGGTCCTTACGGACTTATCTCAAAAGTGCTCAAACTTTACACAAGATAGAGGCTTGGTCAACACATCAACAACTTGTTCATATGTGCTAACATATTGGAGATTTATGGCTCCTCTCTGCAACATATCACGAATGAAGTGATATCGTATCTCTATGTGTTTTGAATCATCATGGAACACATGGTTCTCCATCATTTTCATACAACTTGGTTATCACATAGAATCATGGTGATTTCCATCTCTAGATCAAATAGACCTGTCAACAACATTTGAAGCCATACGGCTTCACAACTGGAGGAACATGCAACAATGTAATATTATTTTGTCGTGCTTGGAGCAATGGTGAATTGCTCCCTACTCTGCCATAAAGTCATGGCTGACCTCAGACTAAAACAACATCCTGAAGTGCTCTTTTTATCAAAAACACTTCTAGCTCAATATGAATCGGTGTAACCACTCAGTCTGAAGTCATGATCTTTAGTATAATAGAGACCAAAATCCAACGTACCCTTAAGGTATCTCATGATATGTTTTGCAGCAAAAATGTGAACGTGTCTGGTTTCTACCAGATACTAACTCAAGGCAAAACATGTATCTAGCCTGGTATTCATCAGATACATCATTGAACCAATAATCTGTTTGTTCGGGGTAGCATCAACCAATTTTGACGAGGTATCTACCAGGCGCTTCAACTTCGTTTCCATGGGTGTGTTCATGGATTTACATTTAAACATGTCAAACCTTTTCATTTTAACTACATACTTCCCTTGGTTAAGGAAGATCTTCTATGTCCTCTGCCAAAGTTCAAGACCTAAGAGATAATGCATTTAGATCTTCCGTCAAACTCTGTAGCGAGCTTCCTCTACAATCTGTGATGAGATTTTGTCAAGAGTACATCACCTACATAGAGTAGTAACATCACTATCTCATCATTCATAACCTTGAGATAAAGGTTAGAACCAAGTTTACTCTTTGGTAACTCCCACACTCTTCAGGAAACTGTAAATCAAGCTCTGGGAGCTTGCTTCAATACGTACAGAGATTCCTTCAACCTACAGACCTGATTCTTTCTATCTTCAATCTTCAAACAAAATTTTCACATCACATTGTACCAATCTGGTACGCTTGCTCAACTACAACTCAATCTACACAATTATGTGCTAGCTCTATGTGCTCTTTGCAAAGCATTATCTACCTCACTGATTGAGAGTATGTCCTCTCCTCTTTCTACAACCGTTCCTTTTGGAACTGGAACTCTTCATGTGCACCTACTCTAAAGCTGAGAATGGTTGCTCCATTCTCACTGTAACTATTGAAATCTGGGATTAATTCCTCTACTCCATCATGGAAACAACTTCGTCTGAAACTGAGAGTGGCTCAATATTTGATATTGAAGCTAGCTCTTCTTCTTTCATGGAGGTAACTTTATCTTTCATTGTATTCATGTCTCCATGACCCAACTAATGTAATGCAACAATTGCCACTTGATTTTAAATATGGGGATGGATCCTCCTACATCTCATGCTATATATGAATCATGGTTGTTTTGGTTGTCTTCATAAATATTGGAGCTATTTATTCAATTACTGGAGTAAGTGTCTCATCATAGTCTTCTCCCTCTTGCTAGAAGAATCCTCTAAACACACATCAGTATTTTATACATATGCAACATGCTTGATCTGTATAGATCAATATTGGAAATCAATATTGACTTCTATTCTAGTCTCACGGAAGAATCCATATCCTATTATTTCTGACTGGCTTCCTTCTTTGTTACTGAAACAAGGGAATCTTCCTAGGAGATTTCATATCTCCTAGAAGTTTATGAAGCTACGATCCAGTCTTCTCACGACATCTGTCTCCCAGTCCTAGAAGTTGTCTCTTCATCTGATCCTTTCTGAGATCAATCTTATTCTTGATTTCTTCTGAGTCTACAAGGACTTCATCATCTCTTACAGGGTATACTTGGTGTTGAATACCAATTCTAAGTATGAAAGACCGATTCATGCTTCAAATGAGTTATGCTTCCCGTCAAGGTGGCTTCATTAACATTTGAACAATTTTGTTGTGAGATCTTGATTTAATGTTCAGTCATATTTGGAGCCTTATGCTCCTTACAATTAATCTTCATATGAGATACTCTGAATCTCAAAAGATAGCTTCTTCTTCATCTTCTTTAGTACATGAGTGTATATGGTCATCTACATAGTCTGCTTCATGTCTCATATAATATGTTGCCTTCAACAACCTCCACTATAGCTTCCTCAGGGTTATCACTTGTGACATGAACAAGGTCAACAAAACAACAAGCAAGAATAATACTCTTTTGATAATAGTAGATAAAACAAAGACACGAATAATCATCACAGTAGCTCCTTTTAGAGATATCACTTGTGACTTGTCTGAAGTAAAGATCAAAAGTAAGAAATATAATACGAAATGAGGTCAACACGCTTATAGTGTTGTGATCAAACATTCCTCCATGGCAACCTGGAACTAACACAATAGGTTTCTCCTAGAGGAGTTGTTAGTTGTATCAGGAAAATAATTACATTAAGAATTTATCTCAATATGCTCACATGATTCCAAGTATAATACTTTTCAAGGACCGCTATCTCAACTATAGTGTTTACTTGTAAAGGGGTAGTCATCAACTTGTCAAGTGAAACTTTGAATCTTATCAACTTAATTAATCAAACCTGGAACCTGGAGCCTTGTCCTCAAGAATGAGTGTGTTTCTTTTCTTCCAAGTCCCCTTCACTCAAGATGACAAGTGTTTTATTCAACCTGTCTTCTTGTACTAAGACAATATGCTATCTTGACAGAAGGTTGGGTTGGAGAATAAACTCTATAATCTCAACTTTAATCCATCTAATACCTTGACTTTAATTTTGACCAAATGTTAGTATAATGGGCATAGCTTCAACATGCAATCTAGATCAAAATAATGTCATAACAAATAGATGCATATCAGAATAATAAAACCTACATTATTCTTTTGAATGTGTTGGATCTATGGAAAGAGATCCCTTATCCTGCAAATACCCTTTAAAGATTAACAATTTTAAACATATGTGAGTACATACCTCTGATAGCATTTGCAGGTAGTAGCACCATCTGGTAGAAATAGTAATAATTACCAACTTTTAAAAATTTCAAGGGTGACTACAACTGGTACTACAACAGATACTTCAACTAATATTTCAACTGCAATTGATACTACAACTGATTTTGAGATTGCAACTGCAACTTAGGGTTTTATGAGGGAACCCTAATTTTTCAAACTTCAAATTTTGAAATTCAAATCCAGGGGATAGATTCGTTGAGCTGAGGCGAGTAAGCTGGTGCATTCAAATTTATGAAAATCCAAATTTTACCCCCTCAAACTTGACCAACGGATTTCTGGGATGGTGCTTCTGGTTTTCTAGTACTTATGGTTTTCTGGTAGTTTTGGTACTCTGGTTTTCTGGTACTTCTAGTACTTTGTGAAAACTAGGGTTTCACTTTCCAGGAGATCTACCCACTGAAAAGGTGCACTGAAGGTGCCAAATAATTCCTTGGGTTAGGGCGCACTTTTCTAGATGGTTTTGAGATTGAAAATCTTCTTCAATAAAAATCCATAATTTTCATGTACGGTAACAGTGACGTTTTTCCTCTTCTTGTGAAATATGCTCTCTTCAACTTAGCTCTGATACCATGTTAAGGTGTAAGTTATTATTAGGTTTCTTTTCAATTTACTAGATAACCATAGCATAGATAGGATCACTAAGAAATACACAATCACAAGAGACACATCATTTATCCTAGGAAACCCTCATGGGGGAAAAAACGCAGCAAAAACTTCCTTAATATAGATAGCCAATACAATGCCAAGAGAATAAACCAAACAATACAGAAAGTCCTCTCCCAAGAATGCGCCTCTCTCTCTCTTCCTTCTTCTCCAACTGCATCTCCAAACCTACACTCTAATGAACAAGTGTGTGTGTGAGTGAACAAATGATGTGCTAGCCTCTCTTATTTATACAATCTGGAAGGCGTTGAACTGAGGTGTCTTTTCACTGGCAGGGCCGACTTCTCATTCTGGGTGGTTATAACCACTTTAATATATTATGGGGGGGCGACTTCTCATTTATCCTATTACAATTAGGGTTTGACCAGTCCACAAAAGGGGATTTGGTCATTTACAATACCTGACATGATCAATCCACAAAAGGGTATTGATCTAATGAATAATACATCAATAATAATTAGAACACTCTTTGTAGTTACAATATTTCAACACAAAAATTACTGCATATGTTCCTAGCAACTCTGTCAGGGATATATTGGTGCAGCCTGACAGTGAAGGTAAAAGAGGTAAGTGGATAGCTAATCTCTTGAAATATGATGTGGAAATTAAGCCTACAAAGTTAGTCAAGGGGTAAGGTCTGGCCAAATTGCTAGCTTCTTCGAATTGTCAAGCCCTCGATATAAATCAAATTTCAAATCAATCAGATCAATTATCCTCTCAACAGGCTGAAAACAACACACAAGTGCTTGAGAATTATTTTATATCTCCCTAGTATAAGGATATTGTGCATGTTTTGTAGAATCTTCAATGTCCTCCTGATTTTGATAAATCAAAGTGTAGAGCTTTAAAGATGAAGGCTGCTAAATATTGTATATTGAATAAATGTCTCTATTGGAAGGATATGGGAGGTGTCTTGCTGAAATGTGTAGAAGAGGAAGAAGAAGAACATATTATGATTGAAATGAATATAGGAGCATGTGGAGGACATTTATATTGGAAAGCTACAGCTTATAAAATTTTGAGAGCTGGCTATTATTGACCTTCTCTTTTCTCAGTTGTATTCTCCAAGATTAGAGCATGTTAAAATTTTCAAAAATTTGTTGGTAAGCAACATGTAAAATATCTTCCTCTCAAACCTATTACAGCATTTGGTCCATTTCAACAATGGGGATTATATTTTATTGGGGAAATTAATCCTACATCTAGTGGATAGAATATGTATATTATTACTGCAACATATTATTTTATGAAATGGATTGAGGCTATACCTACTAGAAATTCCACTGATAAAGTTATCATGAAATTATTAGAAGAATATATTTTTGCTAGGTATGGTTGTCCTAGGAAACCAATTACAGATAATGATCAAGCTTTTAAGTCAGCTTCCATGATCCCGTTTTGCAGTAATTATAATATTATCTTGGCACATTCTACTCCTTACTATCCACGGGGAAACGAACTTGTTGAGTCCTCCAACAAAAGTTTGATCAGGATAATTAAAAAGATGTTGGTAGAAAACAAGAAATCTTGGTATGTTGGTTTGAAATTTACTTTGTGGAAGACAAAATTAGTACCAAGAAATCTATCGGTACTTCCCCATTTCAATTGGTTTATGGATTGGATGCAGTTTTACCTATTCATCTTGGATTACCTGTGATAACATATCTCCATGATGAATTAGAAGAACCAAATGACATACAGAGAATAATTTTTCAACTCAAGAGGTTCAGAAAGAGAGGGATGGAGTGAATAAAAGGACTCAATATTTCAAAGAAAAGATGAAAGAAGTTCTTGACAAAAGAGATAAACAAGATGATTTTCAAGAAGGAGATTTAGTGTTGTGATGGGATGCCAGAAGAGAAGATAAACCAAAGCATGGTAAGTTCAACAATCTTTGGCTTGGGCCTTTCAAAATTGCACAAGTTTTATAGAATAATACTTTTGTTTTGATAACTCTGAATGATGAAGAAGTATATGGAGGCCCAGTCAATGGGCATTTTCTTAAGCATTTATTAACCTGTTAGGCCAAATATGGCTTAAAATTTTCTATATATATTGTATATTGGTGTGTGGTAGAAATAGAATCAATAAGACTCCATGACCCAATGGTAAGGCAGTTTGGCAGGTTGTGGAACGGTTCTGGATTTTTAGATTGATCAGTTTGGTGTGTGTTTGATGGAAAATAAGGCAGGAAGAATATTATCTACAAAAAATATAGTAAAGGGAAGATGGTCGAAGAAAAAGAATAGGTCTACAGTTATTGGACTTTTCCAAGGAAAACCCCAGAGCTAGTGTTAACTCTCATATCACCTATTCAAGCCATTACTATCTCCATTGCCTTGAATCCTCATCTTCTTTGTCATTTTCTTTCCTTATCCTTCAATTCTTATTGCTTTTATAATGTTCCAAACTCCTTCATTTGTTTTTATTTTTGCATTTTTTATTTTTGTTTCATTTGTTTAAAGTTTGGATTGAGTTTGTTAAGAATAAGGTTGACCATAATTCTTATTTCAATGAGTTCATGGATGTTAATTTCAAGCTTCTCCACTACATAAAAATGTTGATTAAGGTTGGTTGTCATTGATGTTAACCCTTGAAGAAAGTTTGGTAGCGAATTTCGGTAGCACAAAGGTTTGGGTAATGGACCCAAGGTTGTTTCATGTATAATGGTATGAGTTTTAATATATTTGGAGGTAATATTATTCTATATGGATAGTACATGTCATGTCATTTCTGGTGGTATGTGGAACGCCACATAACTCCTCACGGTTTGAGATTTATGGCCTTACGAAGTTGGAGGACCCTCATTTGTTGGCTTGAAGCCCCAAAGGTCAAAGAAGTCAAAGAGATTGAAAAGAAGAAATTATTATTTAAATGATAAAGTAAAGTGACAAAGTCAAGAAGGATTATTTAAATAATAAAGTGAAGTGACAAAATCAAAGAAGATTATTTAAATGATAAAGTGAGGTGACAAATTCAAGGAGGAATATTTAAATGATAAAGTAATGGAGAAATTTCTAATTATGGAAAGTGGTTAACCCTAAAAATGAGGAAAATAGGTTAAGTGACCTATAAATGGGTTAAGTGACCTAGAAGATGGAGAGTATAAATAAGAGGCAAGGCTCTCTCATTTTAGAATCACACTTGAGAATATTGAATATCTATAGGTGATTGAGGTAACCAAAGGATATATAAGCCGAATTTTAGAGGGAAGGTGAAGAAAAGAGGGCTGGAATTCAAGGGAGGATAAATTCTTTTGATGATGCTTTCTAAGGTATGTTATTTACAGGTCATCTCACCATTTTCACAATAATTTTTTTTCTAGAATGTTTCAGACTGTAATATTGATAGGAAATTGAGGCAACATATCCAAGTATATGTGGTAAAAAATTCATCTTGTGGGTCGTTGTATTTTTGGAGTTACACTCCATGGAAAATAGGGTTTGTGGTTAGTCCTGAAACTAGTCTAAAACAAGTGTTTCGGGTAAAAACGTCATAACTTCTTCATAACAGATCCAATTTTAGTAATACCAAATGTGTTGGTTAGAGTACTGTCGGTAGTATGCTTTGTAACATTTTCAGATCGATTCAATAAATATTCTATGCGGGGCACTCTCTACAAGGTCGCTCTCTAGATTAAGCCAGAATTCAGCAAGGTATGTCATTTTTGCTATAACCCCTTTTTTGAGAGGTTCCAAGAAGTGAAACTTGGAGGAATTGCATAAAACACACTAAATAACATTGTTTATCAGTTTCAGATCTTTACTCATTGCAGGTACATAGTTACGATTATTTCAAGTTAGGGTTGTTGACTAATCCAAAACTAGTCATGTGAGACTAAAGAAAACTTTGATGAAAAAGCTATTCTTTTTTTGTTAAAGTTAAGGAAGGTTTGTAGGTATGTGATCATATACACCAGGTCTATTACAGAGTTACAAATCATATTTGGATGATGATATTGATGAGGGATTTTGGTTGAGGTACATGTTGGGTACATGGTTGAGACAAGTAGTTGATGAGTTGGCACATACATGAGGTGTATAGTTGATGATGTTGGTACATATTGATGAGTAGTTGACACATGATTGGTACATACTTGGTACATTGTTGGATGCACTTGTTTATGGTACAAGTTGATTACAGATTGTTTGGTACAGGTTGGTGCATGGTTGGTGCACTTGTTTATGGTACAGGTGGATTACAGGTTGAGGTACAGGTTGATGCATGGTAGATCCATGGTTCATATTTATTGGTACAGGTTTATAGCGATATATCTCACAGTGATAGTGTGATAGTGGTTCCATCATTCTACTTCTACTTCAGGGTGGTTGGACGGGGCAAGGACATGTGGTTGTAGCCGGAGAACATAGGGGGTTGTAGCCTCCTTCTGGTTGTAGCCATAGAATAGGGAAGTTGGAGCTTCCTTCAGGTTGTAGCCTGAGAAACAACGGGGTTGGAGCCTACTTCCATTTGTAGCTAGAAAACAAAGGAATTTGGTGCTTCCAATGAATGTAATTCTTCAATACATATAAGAAAAATCATTTTGTGGTTTTCTCCCGCTTTGGGTTTCCACGTAAAACACTGGTGTATTGTGTATGTGTATGATTGTTCATTTGTTCATTGTTTATTTACTCTGCAGCTATCAGATGATAATGCTACATTGATATAACACTTGTATTATATGGTTAAAAAGGATTAAATTTCTCTATTACTGATTCACCCCCCCTCTCAGTAATCCAACAAAAAATCCGCTACTAAATCCTTTCGCAGTACATATTATTAAAGTGAGGTTACAAAAATATGCTACGAAATGATTATGTGATATCGTATAATGCATTTTCCCCGCCTCAGTATAGGTGACTTGACCTAATCATAATCAAACGAAGTGGTTCTCCATCTGTTAGTTCTGTTTTGCAGGTGATTTGATGGAAATGACGTTGTCAACCAACTCATCCATCCATAAACTTTGGTTGTTCTCTATTTCGTGAAGCCGAAATATAACTATTGCATTGAGTTCGTGAATGGTCTCCTCTATAGCCAATATATGTTTGTTGTTTCAGTTTTAAAAATATTGTTAAGGGAGGCACGATGAATAGGGTAGAACCCTTGGGACTGGAGTACGATTTGTTGCATGCAAAACAATGGTTTTAGAAGGCACATTGGCTCAACTTCATTAAGAAATTATTGGGTAACAACTATGGAGCAGCTCACGCATTTACACAATATTTTGATGTAAAACATGTGTTTTTTGGTATCTTAACTTTGGAGGCTTATGAGGAGGTAATTTCAAAAGCCACAACGTTAGCAATTGATGGAGAACGTCGGTTTAAACGGAAAACCCTCATTGTTGTTGAATTGGACCATTTCCTATTGGAGAAGCATAAAGATCTGTATTGGAGGACTAGTATACCCAGGACATGGCTACAGAAGGAATGGTGTGAAGTTTTATACACAGTATAGAGATACATTGCCTCGGAGGGGCGATACAATAAGGTGTATCTTTACCAGATGTGTTTTCTTTGTCATATTGTCGGTTTAAAGACAATGAATTTGGCCTACTTTTTATATAAATATCTATTAAAAATGTCCACAAGATTTCAATCTAAATCAAATATTCCTCCACACTATGTTTACCATCGAGAGTTGATCAAAATCTTGATTCAATACCACTTTTCTAAGAAGAAAATCACTTGGGACAGTTTTCTGGTTAGTGAAGAATTGGATGCCATTTCATCTCAAAAGAAGAGAGGAAGACCTCCGAAAATAGTGTAGAAGAAAGATAGTAAAATTGATCCTAAGGATAAGCCACCTCAATCTGAAACCTCTACACAAAGAATCACAAGAAGCCAATTTAAGAAGCAGTCAGCAGACACAATGGGAACTCCTCAGAAATCACCAGAAATAAAAGTTACCTAACAGAGGAAAAATAAACAAATAATTGATTCACAAACTTATACTGTGGAAAAAATCTTTGAATATCCCAAGCATACCAGTAGTGATAAGGTGCAGTCGAAAGTAAGGGTGTCTCCCAGATTGATAGAAAAATACAAAGAAAGCCATGGTAGTAAGACCTCAGATTTTTAGATTCCTACTCCAATAATTCCCCTTATTGACGATAAGAAAAGGAAGAGGATATTATTTTTTTATAAGACTAATACATCTGATGCAGAGCACACTGATACAGTTGAGGCATAGCACACTGAAACATCTGATGCAGAAGGGTTTAAAACACCTGAGCCAAAAGAGATGCAGAGCATTAAGGGAAAGAAAGTCAGGAAGGTGAAATAATTCACTAACCACTTTATACAAAGGCCACATACCAGACCCATAAACAAACTCAGACTAAAATACGAACCACTGGTCAATCCCAAAACGAAAGATCTAATTATTAATGTTGATGAGGAGAATTCTAAGAAAATAAAGAAGGTTCGCATTCCTAAGAAAACTGGTCTTAAATCTAAGGGCTAGTATCATTTCTTGTTCATTGGTCAAAGATAATGAAATATCAGCAGGTGGATTTTGATGAGGAAGATACAACACCTAATCGTTTTTGGAGCTAACAGGTGGTTCATTGGTCGAAACTGCTACAAAATCATCTAGTAGCGCTTTCTTTTGTTGAAAAGAGATTTTCCCTATCTTAAGTCTTAGAAATTATGGATATCAAATCAATTTTGATTTTGAAGAAGTTTGAAGATAGATTTCAAGTCTGGATATAGTTTTGGAATGTTAGGTCATCATCAAGCCTAGTCTACAGCTACATGTATAGGATCTTTGTCAGATTCTCAGGAGGATAAATCTCAGGCATCAGTTATTGAACAAAAAATTTTGGTCAAAAGTCAGTTGGAGATATATCATCGTGAAGTTCAAGCATCTTTTTTACCTTCTTTAGTATGCATAGATAGTCTTGGCTATACTTAGGTTTATTTGAAAGCATTTCCAACAAATACTTTGTAACTATCATTGTAAACAAATTTCGTGTTTGATAGGATCTGATGTTTGGGATTCCTATTATAAAACCATGGGAAATAGAGTTAGTGGTTGTTGGAAAATGGTGAGAGAAATAAGAAACTATGAAAGCGACATTATATGAACTTAATGAAATATCAACATCTTATTTTCCATATAAGATCTATTCATTTTTATTTTCAGTTCTTCTTTATATCTCTATCATACTTTATTCAAAAGTTGTTTGTATGATTTGTTTATTGAGTTGTCCATTTGAAATAGTTAAGAATGAGATAGCAATGTTGTTTTAATTCACCTATTTCATATTGCAGTATTTGATGTCACCTTTGCTTCATATTTTGGATTACTTTCTCTAGAACTTGAAGATCTTCTTCATATAAACAAATTGTTTATGTGTTTCTTCTTATGCCCTGTCTCACTGAAATCTTTCTTTTAACTGATCTTAAATATGAATTCCTTATGTGTTTGATTTGATGTATTGAAATCTTATGGATATTTGGACTTTGGTTTTAAATCGTTGATATAATTTTCCCTCGCAGTTTGTTGTCTTTCCCAGACCAACCTTATCATCTTTCTTATAAACCAAAAAACACAAAGAAAAATCATATTCTCTAAGTGCACTAGCTATGGCCATTGTAGTAGTCAAGGGCCTGACTTTAGTGATAATAGTAGGAATCATGAATCAATAATAGCTAGTCAATCCCACCAATTACACTATATCCCCAAATATATATATGCATGTTTCCTTTAAGATGCATGGCACCCAAGGGACTCTCGTTTCCCACATGTAATTCATTCCCTTCCCTCGGGATATTAGAATAACATAAAGTTATATCCATACTTTATAATTTAGGAATAATTATATAATATTCCTTTGGGATTAAGTCCTTATGCTTAGCCCCCCTTTCCCATCCTAGTGGAGTTTATCCCCCCATATTTTTTTTTGTGGAAGGTTGGCAACAGTGATGTAATTTATTAAAATAAGAGTGTTTACATATTTTAATAATTGTAACATTGACCTTTTAGACAATCCAAGCTCTTCATCCTAATATCCACATAGGTACTATATCCTATAATATCCTGGCTCACCAGCCTATAAAACATATGTACAATTGGGGTTTGGCCTATGGGTATTACATTCCCCTCCCCCTTATTTATGCATTGTCCACAATGTAGTATATACACATATACAATAAAAACTTCAAAAGTATTAAAAATATATATGGGTATTATTCCTGCATCACATCCTCATGCTCCCAAGTTGCATCCTCAAGATCATGTCGGGTCCATTGGAACTTTACTATCCCTATGGATCGATTCTTGATTTGCTTGATATTCTGGTCCAATATGAAAATCGATTGCACTGGAAATTCATCTTCTAGCTCCACCTAGATCACATTCCAATCAATGACGTGATTAGCATCAAGAACATGATTTTTAAGCAATGGTACATGGAATACATTATGAATACACATTGATGCAGGTAAGGCAAGCATGTATATTACAGAACTAATCCTCTCTAGGATTTCAAACGGTCCACACTAATGAGCTCATAGCTTTGAAAAAATTCCCAACTTCAGGGAACTTCTTTTGGCTTTTACTTTCAAAAACACATGGTCACCCACTTTGAATTCTCTTTGATTTCTACTCTTATCGGCATAATTCTTTTGCATGTCTTGGGAATCCTTTAAATTATGTTTTATTCTCACCATTTTCTCTTCCATTTCCCTGAGTAATTCTATTCAAACCACTTCTATGTCTGTTGGGTTGTCCCAACTCATTGGTGTGTTACATTTTATGCCATAAAGTGCCTCAAATGGGCTCATCTTTAGAGATGCTTGATACCCATTTTTATAAGAAAACTCCACTAAATTTGGGTAATCCTCCCATTTGAATGGTTTATCCATCACATTCATCCTTATCATGTCTTTTATCACTTGATTCATCCTCTATGTTTTCTCATTTGACTCAGGATGATAGGTTGTGATAAAGTTCAGATCGGTCCCAAATCCTTTGAATAATCCTTTCCAAAAATTTCATGTAAATTTTGGATCTTTGTCAGACACAATTGTCTTGGGTATACCATGAAGTTGAGCAATTTCTCTCATATAAATATCAACAATGTTGGCTACCTTGTGAGTGAGTCTTACTGGAATAAAGTGGGCAACTTTAGTAAGTTTATCCACCACCACCATGATGGAATCATGTTACTTGGTTGTTTTAGGAAGCTTGGTGATGAAATCCATTGTTACAAATTCCCATTTCCACTTAGGAATGGGTAATTGTTGTAGCAAATCAACTGGGTGTCTATGCTCGACCTTGACTTTTTGACATTCCAAACACTTGGGAATAAAATCAGAAACCTCCTTCTTCATACCTAGCCAATAATATTGGCTCTTGACAGCTGTAATGGTTTTTTGGTAACCTGGGTGTCTAGCATAAGGTACATTATGCATTTATTTTAGAATCATATTTTTGAATTCATGAGAATTTGGCACATAAGTTATTTCCTTGTACTTGAGAATTCCATCCTTTCCCAGCTTATGTTCTTCATTTTTCTGCTGCAAATTACCTTGCTGAAATTTTTCCTTTACCTCCATTTATTTTTTATCTAATTTTGCAGCCTCTAAAATTTTGTCCTTCAAATATGATTGGTACATGATAATGGTTGCAACATGCATCTCATGCACCCTTCTGTTGAGTGCATATACCACCTTTTTCTATTTACCTTCGATATGCTTAATATCAAAGTCATATTCGTTGAGAAGTTCCAACCATCTACTTTTCCTGGAATTTAGAGTTGGTTGTCCAAATAAATATTTCATACCACTATGGTCTTTCCTTAATTCAAATATTTTCCCCATGAGGCAGTTCCTCCACATATTCAAGGCATGCACTATGGCTGCCAATTCTAAATCATGAGTAGCATAGTGATTTTCATGTTCCTTTAATTTCTTTGATTCATATCATACCACATGCCCATTTTGACTAAGAAATCCACCGAGTCCTTGTTTACATGCATCAGTTCATACAATGAAGTCTTCATTTGGATCAACAATATTTAATATTGGAGCACTTGTCAGTAAATGTTTCAAGTGTTGGAAACTCCTTTCACAATATGATGTCCACTCAAACTTGACACCCTTCTTTTGAAAGGAAGTGATTGGGTGTGAAATATTTGAGAATCCTTCAATGAATATTCTATAGTACCCTGCAAGTCCCATGAATTATCTCACCTCAGAGACATTACTTGGTGTTGGCCACCCCACAATGGCCTTTATCTTTTCTAGGTCCACTGTTACTCCTTCCTCTAAAATGTTATGGCCCAAATAATGAATTTGTTTCTGGTAGAATGAGCACTTGCTTCATTTTCCATACAATCGATGCTCCCTCAATACATATAATACCATCCTCAAGTGTTTGTCATGCTCTTTCTCAGACTTTAATGTCATCCAGGAAAACAATGACAAACTTATTTAAGTATTCCCCAAAAATACCATACATTAAACACATGAAGATAGTTGTTGCATTTGATAACCCAAAAGGAACCATTGTGAACTCATAATGACCATACCTTGTTCTGAAGGAAGTCTTGTTGATGTCATCTTATTTAATTCTTACCTCATGATAGCCTGACCTAAGATCAATCTTGTATAATATATTAGCATCTTCCAGTTGATGAAAGATGTTGTTTATCCTTGGAAAAGGATATGTGTTCTTCACAATTACCTTGTTCAACTGCCAGAAGTCAATGCAAAGCCTCAAGATACCGTCCTTATTTTTCATAAACAACATTGGGACACCCCAAGGTGACACACTTGAGCGTATATACCCCTTCTTCAAAATCTCTTCAAGCTACATTTTCAATTCCTTTAGTTCTGAAGTGCTCATCCTGCAAGGATTCTTGGATACTAGGGTTTCTCCATGCATCAGATTAATGGAGAAATAAATATCTCTCTTGGCTGGCAATCTCGGTATTTATTTAAATGCATCTTCAAACTTCTTTAGGACTAACTAATATTCAATACTCGATTCGTTATATTTAGGTGTCTCTTCCATATGTGATGCGATTATTTGACACCCTTTCTTGAAACGTTTCTTCAGTTGTAAGGCTAAAACTTCTCTATTGGTTACTACCTTGGGAATTCTCTAAAATTTCCTCAAGTTTCCTTCCTCATCCAAGTAAGTAAAGTCCTTAGTATAACAATCTAGGATAGCATGATGCTTTTCCAACCAATCCATACTAATGAAGAAATAATATGAGCCCAAAGGTATGATATCCAAATCTACTCTTGTGTTTAATCCATTCATGTCTATTGGATATGCCTTAACCATCTCGTTAATTTTCCTTTTAGATAATGTAGCTAGTTGCACTAACGAAGGTTTTCCAAGCTTGATTCTTGGTAATTTAAATCTTTCCACCATCTTAGGATCTAGATAACTATGACTAGCTCCTAAATCAATTAAAATAGAAATGGGTTGGTTGTTGATCTTACCCTCCACTTAATCATATGTGACTAAAAATCATCTTGCTTATTATCCATAGATACATAGATCCTTGGTACATTTCTACCCATGTCCTTTATTGTTTCATCTTGTTGTACATTGTAATCATTATTCACTTTTTCACCTATGTGAGGGAAATCTCTCAACACGTGAACTCCTTCACAACCCCAACATTGAATATGTGGTTTCCTTGGTCTTTTCCCTATTGCCTCTATCATTTCATGAGTATTTTTGGAACGAAATGAGCAAAGAAATTACAATGAAATACTCATGAAAATTGCCAGAAACAGATAAATACAACAATACTTGATTTTTATGAAAGAATTGTAAAGAGATTGTAAAAATATAGAGTGCAAGGCTCGCTAGAATGGTGGCAGATTTATCTCTGAGAATATATTTGATGGCTACGCTCATTCGCCAGAAGATGATTACAATGAGGTTCTGAAGGAATTTTTATGATAAACAGGAATGCCAAAACCTTAGACATCCAAAAACCTAACCCTAGGAGATGAAACTCCAAAAGTCATGTGGGTCATGTTTGGGTAAGTTAGTACATTAACTTCTCGGGGTCATAACTTTTGCATATGATCTTCTTTTTAGGCGCGTGATAGCCTGTTGGAAAGGTATTTTCGAGAACTACGCATTACATCATCAAACTCTGACTCTATCTATAGTTTGACTATGGAGAGCCAAAAAAACACTTTTTAGGGCCCCAAAATGGACCTAGAAGTACATCAATATGTGTTGACATGAAAACATACAAAATAAGTCAATTGGATTAAGTGGGAGGCCACCAATATCCACCTGGAAGATGTGTATGGATTTAGACATCCCTGGAAGTGTAGAACCCACAATTACAAAGAAGTACAGAAGAATGCGTTGCATTGAAAACTAACAATAGGAGCGACTTGGAACAGGTGGGTGGTCACCAATATCCACCTGGATCAGGCCCTTTGGAAATTTGGTATTCATTTTGTTGATCATAAAGGCATTTATCCCTTCTTATAGTTTCCTCTAGTGTCTTGGGATCATCATACTATATCTTGTCACTGATAAAAGATGGCAGCCCACTCAGGTACATCTGAATCTTAACTTGTTCATCCTTGATGAAAGAAAAATATTTCAGCAACTCTAAAAACCTTCTCTCATACTCATCTATGGTAATACTCCCAAGCTTGAGTTCAAAGAACTCCATTTTCTTATCATAGTATTGTTTGGTCAAGTATTTCTTTTGAAAATACCTCTTGAATTCCCTCCAAATAACCTTCTTATCATCAATGTGTTACACCTACACAAATTGGTCCCACCATATTGATGTTTTTCCTTTGAGATGATAGATGGAAATTCTTCATTTTGCTTGTGAGGAGTATTTATGTAACTAGAATTACTTCCTCATGCCCAACAACCATGTATTTGCATACTCATCCTTCTTTTGTTCACCATCAAATGTAGGAGGCTTGATCTTATTCATCTCTCCTTGTAGCTCATTTATTCCAGGCCTCCTCTTATGCATCCTGACAGGGGATGTACTTGAACTACTATGTTATTCTCCTAGTTGAATGCATTAGGGAGTGATGGTAATGTCTTCCAACACTTCTTGTTCTTCTCCTCTCATCATGAGATATGTGACTCTATGATTTTCTTGACTCAGTCTCCTTATCCATCTTTTTCTCTATTATATCTAAGCTTTGCATTCACTTGATGTTCAATCCTTCTTGCTCCTCCTTGGCTTTCATAAGCCTCTCATTATCAACTTTATAAATCTAGACATCCTTTTGCATACTTTTTATGGTTTCTACTAAGTTCATGCTTTCCCCCTTGCCTTCTCCAAGTCCATCTGAATTTGTACCTTCATTACTTGAATTGACATGCAACCCCTTGACTTCCTCTTCATGGTTGTAAGTCCTTTGTGTATCTTCCATTTTGTTGATCTATGTGTTGACCCTATTTTGATCTAAATTCTATTAACTCTGCAAAATTTGTAGGGAAAAAGATTTGTTATTCTAAATAATTCAACATATTCATGAAAATTATGCACAATTATGTTCCAATAATGCATCAGAATTCTTTCTTCTGATTTCTTGTGAAATTAATTGCCCAGATCAATTTTATGGGTGGTTATCTAGACTTCTTCATCCAAGACCCTTCCATGAACCCAACATCAACACTTAGCCATTTTTCCATCTTTGCGGACTCACAGGCTCGTAATATTGTAACCTTTTTTTCCTAAGTCCATCTAAGAAGTCCCAACACTTAGCCATTTTTCCATCTTTGCGGGCTCGCAGACTCATAATCTTGCATCCTTCTTTTCATAAGTTTATTCGATAAGTCCCAACACTTAGCCATTTTTCCATCTTCACGGGCTCGCAAACTCATAATCTTTCATCCTTATTTTCATAAGTTTGTCCAAGAAGTCCCAACACTTAGCCATTTTTCAATCTTCGTGGACTCACAGACTCATAATCTTGTATCCTTACTTTTATAAGTCCATCCAAGAAGTCCCAACAATTAGCCATTTTTTCATCTTCGCGGACTCACGAACTCATAATTGTGTATCCTTATTTTCATAAGTTCATCTGAGAAGTCCCAATACTTAGCCATTTTTCCAAGATCTTATCGCAGTTTCGTGGAACTGATAGTTGGTATGCCACATGGCTCCATGTCACCTACCAACTATCATCTTTTCCATATGTAACTTCCATTGTGGTAGATATGCTAACACATGGCCTCCACATCATTCTGATTTCATCATATAGAAAAATACCCAAATTTTTATGATTTTATTATGTTTGAATTTTTCCAAAGAGGCTCAATTCTTCGCATTACCCATGAAATTTATCTCAATTTTACTGTCGTAATTTCAACAAAGGAATTTCAGAAATTGTTTTTATGGAATTTCATTGACCATTTTGTCAGCATAGCCTGTAAATTTCACTTATGTGTTTCATTAATTGGCCCATCTAGGCTCAGTGTTGAAAATCAGGGCTTTGATACCACTTTGTAACGTACACGTTACCAACAACTCAAAAAAATTGATCCTTTGTAACTTACCCAGCCACCCAGGCTGGGCCACACCATGTAAAACTCTCTCTTTTACCATTGTGATACCATTAAATATATTGATATGTTCTGCATATGAATAGAGTTAAGCGAAATAATAACAACATACAACAATAATAATTTATACATATAGACAATAGAAATTCCATAACTGGACATCATAATTCATAACATAGCATTTACACAAACACATAAAGACACTTATCTTTAATGAATTAAACAACAACTATGTGTATACCTTTCATGTTCCTCCCAGCCATAGACCACACTGCTCATAATCTCAACAGTGGGTCACCCCCGAGTTGGGGCTAAACTCTACCTGGGAAAAGGAAGTTCTAATCTAGTCTAAGGTATGGAAAACAACAACAGTTCTCAGACTCGGGTGCCTACCTTAGCAACCAACCTATAGTCTCTCATTCCCTGTCTGCATGTCCCACCCTAGGAAGTATCCCCTTCTTTTCTCAACAATCCCTCGGTTGCCCCACTTCCCTTCTAGGGCTTCAGGAATAAGACATAAAGGAATTCACAGAGCTCTGTAGCCACAGCTTGACATCTAGCAACCAGCCTACAGTTCCTCATCCCCCACATTCTTGTCCCACCCTAAGAAGTGTGCTCCTTCTCTACTTAATAGTCACTCAGTTGCCCCACTTCCATTTCGAGGCTTCAACAACATGTCAGACATGGAGTCTCAGAGCCCTGCAGTTGCATCTTGGCACCTTGGTAATTAATTACCAATAGTTATCGCACTTCCAGTGAATGCTCATGGGCCTGACCACCCGCTTCCTTCACACAGCAAATCTCTTTATCTGGAGAGAAATTCCTACGGGCTTGATAACCTTCTTCTTCAACCACGGGCCTGACAATCTGACTTTTCGACTTGCAACATAATCAAGTTCCATTGCATATGGTAGCATGGATCCTTGAAAAATGGTAGGAATCATGAATTAATAATAGCCATCTGATCTCCCTAATTAAACTATATCCTCAAATATATATATGCATGTGCCCTTTAAGACACATGGCACCCAAGGGACTCTCTTTTCCCACTTGTAATTTGTTCCCTTCCCCCAGGAACTTAGGATAACATAAATTTGTATCCACACTTTAGACTTTAGGAATAATAATATAATATTCCTTTGGTATTAAGCATTGAAGCTTAGCCCCTTCTTAGACTCCTATCCCCCTTTCCCATCCTAGTGGAGTTTATCCCCCCATCTCTTTTGTGTGGAAGGTCGGAAACAATGATGTACTTTATTAAAATATGAGTTTTTACATATCACAATAATAGGCACACTGGCCTTTTAGCCAATCTAGGCTCTCCAAGTTAATAACCACATAGATACTCTGTCCTATAATATCCTGGCTCACCAGCCTATAAAACATATGTACAATTGGGGTTTGGCCTAGGGGTATTACATATTACCTCTTTCAAATCCGTGCTCCATGTTCACATATTGTTTATATTGTGTGTACTCTAGTTTGTTATGTTATTTTAAGCATTTGGTACATAACATAGTGCAGGTACAAACATTTCTCAAGAAGTCCTCTTGAACAAATTGGAGCAAAAAACCAATTATTGGACCCACCACTTCCTCACCCTATCAATTAGATGCTCCTCATTAAATATGTGCTTCACTGAATTCATATTCTTATATACATTATTTCATCTCTTATTGCGCTATTCATAATTTTTAACCTCATCAAAAACATCCAAAAAAAATTCTTAGGGGGAAGCCCTAACAAAGAGAAAAAAAATTTGGCTCTTCTTAACTAGGACTCTTTCTACCTTCCCAAATGGGTTGGAGGCTTAGGCATAAAAAATATTCATTATGTGGGCCTCACTCTAGATAGGAAAACTTGGTTGAGATGGTTAAAAGGAAGAGATAATCTTTGGGACAAGGTATTGCATAAAGTATGATCTATGCATTGTTGAACAAGGCATCATCTTTATGAAGATTTCCTCCCTCAGATCCCTAGTGTGGAATATTTTTGGGAGAAGAAAACAACTAATACAACAACATAGCTTCTGGGAAATTAGGTATGGAAACAATGTGGAAGGCTTCCTTATAGAAAAACTCTAAATAGATTGAAATTACATAACTTACCAACATCAAATCACACTTCCATAATCACATTATGGACCAGAATCAATCAATACTAGGATCAAGGGATAAGATCAACCCTATCAAATGGCCAGTGTGGAAACCTCCTGAGGTCTAGTCAATTCATGCCTCCATGGAAGAAAAAAACACTTTATGGAGTGCCCTGTCTTAACTCAAAATTTATCTTGGAACATGCATAAATGTCTTGGGATGGGGCCATTAAGGTGGGAGTATGGGGGTTGTTACTTTTTCAAATAATCATACCATCTCTTTATGGGTACCCACAATGTAGAGGCCAACACAATCTGGTCCCAAGTTTGGAATCTCAATATATGGCCAAAAATTGCCACTTTCCTATAGCTCTCAAGAAAAAAAATGGGTTTTTTAGCCCCTTGATATGTCATATGTTCACCTGTGAGGAGAAAACCTATAAAATATGTTAAGTCACCTATCGATGGTCAATGACCACTAGGAAAAAGGAAAACAATTCTTTTTTGAATGCCAGTAAGTAGATGTAGGATGCCATCAACACTTTAGAGAACTAATGCAGTGACCCCTTCCAAAACTCGATCATCAATAGACTCTGGAATCTTTTTCTGGTGTTCTTTGATGGAGCATATGGAAAGAATGCAATCATTTTCAATTGAAAGGAAAAATAGGTGAATGAAGTATGGAATACTATTGAAAGAAACATAGAGGAAACTACCATTATTAGAAAGTGGCAAGTAGAGGACAATATGGATTCAAAAACAGAACAAAGAATTCACCGATATTGGGAAAGTTTGACCTATTCTCTATACCTTGCAAGAAAACAATACCACCCCTAGGTTTTCTTCTTCTATTTTTTTTTAACCCCACTTCTCTCAAGTTTCATCAAGCTTAACTTTGATGGAACCTCTAAATGAAACTTGAGACCTTCTATAATTGGCAGAACCTTTAGAGGCAACTCAAGCCTCATTCTTTTCATCTATGATAGCTATCATGGGAAGAACACCAACAATTCAATTCAACTTCAATCCCTTGAAGAAACCATTTTCATTACTTAGGATAATTGCTGGGAAATTTTTGTTGTTGAGGGAGACCCTCTAATGATGGTTATCATTCTATCAAAAATCATACATGACACCCCCTTTGAAAATTAACCCAAAACTAGAGGCTTAATACAACCCTAGAAGAGGTTTCTTGTATTAATAAATATATTCCCCTCATCGTTCTTCTCATGTTAACAAAACTAC
>ML825685.1:35826-51249 GCA_009831015.1 Picea engelmannii | reverse complement strand
TATTATATTAGTAATGTTATTTTATTTATGTCATCTTTAGGCCATTAGTTGTAATTATACCTCCTAGTCTCCTATATATACCAAGGAGACATTTTCATTTTGAATCATCTTGTACTTGAACATTTAAGTGGGGTAGAAGGAGGATGCCCCCTCGAAGAGGATTATTATCTGAAATGATCTCTTTTTCAAGGTGTTGAGTACTTTTTCTAAGGTTTTCTATGCTATATTGATATTTGGTTCTTAACAAACATCATGGATATATTGGCATACATAATATGGCATCACATTAGATGAAATTCACAAATATAACAAACAATTATGTACATTATAACTGCAGATTTCAAATGGCAAGAGAAATGGGGGCATTTATGATTTGGAAGGCATGCCTATGGTAGATACCTTTATGGTATATATTTTTTTACTATTTGTCCTCCTGTTTATTTTAGTTTAATATCTATTTTCAATGGGTTTGTGTTGGTTTTCACAAGTGGCTATGTTTTTTTGTTTTGGTTTAGAGAGAGACTTAAAGGTATTAAAAAGTAGACCCATTTGTTCAAGTATACTACATATATTGTACATTGAAACCTAAAATTTGTTATTCTTCATATCCTCAATGACATTGTACTCCATAAGCTCCATGGTCAGATTGTTTATTTGGTTCTTACTAATTTGAGTAGCACCAATATAACTCTTGGTTTGATATGGAGAGGGGTTAATTTGATTCTGAGTTGGGGGGTGACTTTCCTAATAGATGTAATGGGATTAGCATGAAGAGTAATATAAAATACATGGCCTTTAATTATCAAATTATAAATTTTAGGGCTAGGTTGAGTGGTTTGTAGTTCCCCTGCTAATACTTCTCCCACTACACTATCCTCAAAGTCAAGTTTCCAATAATACAAGAACATGGTTTCTTCCCTTGTCGCTTCCCCTTACTTAGAAATTTACTTGGTATCAAATTCTTGGGATGTCTTATTTGAAATTTACTATTGATCAAGAAGCTAGCTTATAACTAGGGTCATGGAACTAATCCATTGAACGAAGGTAGTCTGAAAATTTTTGGCCTTATGGAAAGTGAAAACATTATCCATCCCTACTTATTATATATTTAGATTCATATTCAAAGGTTTTGGGGTCTTCTATGGGATGTTGTATTTTCCATGGAAAGGTCCATATGGTCTCTAGTTAGATTTTAATTCCCCGTGATTCTTTTTCAAATCAACTACCCAATTAGACAATGTTTTACCAATTTAAGCACACTTTCTAGCTCAATGGGTTCTTTTATATAGGTTTGGTTAATAATAGAGGTTTATTTCCTATAGCCAAAGTTTTTTTGTCTTCTCCTCCCATATTTCCCACTAGAGTGAGAATTTCCTTCTCTACCTTCTTATCTTCCTCAAAGTTCTCTACCAAAATTATTTTACCGGTCTATGTGAAAAACATAGAAATAGATGCATGTAAGGAAGATGTATAGCACTCTACCACCACCCCTTCAATCAATTGGTTGCTATCAAGGAATTTATTAAGAATTGTGGTGAAGCATTGGTTGAAATCTTTAATTGTCTATTTTTTTCCATATTAATAGCTATCAGTTCTTTCAAAATAGTAGATGAAGTCTTCTCTTGACCAAATGTATTAATAAATTCCCTTGAGAAAAATATAGTACAAGGTCTATTCCTTGTTTTTGAAAATATATGGAAAAAATCCTGCAAACCTTACCTTTGTGTTCTATATTCATCAACCTTATAGCTAAGTAGAAGTTCTTTCTAGAGTCATATGGAGCACATGATTTGTCTGGATCAAATTTTGGAAACATTATTTCATGGTATTTAGGAAAATCATGTAATTTCCCTCTCAAGTTGATGGCACCTCAGGGCATCCAAACAGACATGCAAGGTTGTTTTTGTCCATTTGGTAAGCTATTAGTTAGTTTAAAATATCATAAAATTGATTATTTATCTTAAGATCAATGGTTGGAGAATTTGAGGTGTGAGGTCATGAATATGGGGACGAAGGTGATATTTGCGCCAAAAAATATTCCATAGAATTGACCCAAATTTCTTCTTCACTTTGGACTTGATTTTTATGAGTTGGTATTCATGTGAGAAACTATGCTACTACATGTATATATGTAATATACTGAGCATATGTCTAGGTGAGACAATGGAAAGTGTGAACATTTGGGTGAGAAATAACCTATAGGTGCTTTGGAGGTAACTCAGGATTTTCAAAACCTGGAAAACTATCTTCAAGCATAATATCTAGTTCGATATTGTCACCTATAGTATGAAAATGAATAGGATGAGGTTCATGGGTTGAAGGTTTAGAGTGATTACCTTATGAAGAATGGGTATTTCTACACACCACACAACTCATTCCCTCCTTCTAGCACCAATTTATTTTTTTGCACGAAAAATTCCCAACTCAATAGATAGGGGTTCTCCCTAATGTAAGGTCCCATATAGAATTCACACCATTTAGAGTAGGATACCTATATAGGTTCTATCCTGACATCCATTATGTTTATATGAGAGGTTGATTATGGAACGCAGAATGTGATATGATATTATGTTATGTGTAAAATACAAGATAATCTAACCTATCCTTGCTAGATGTATATTTTAACTAGTAGAGATTAGTCATACATTCCAATGGATATTTCTAAAAAATAAATCTATTTAATAAATATAGGAACACGCAAGCACGAAAAGAGGTATGAAGTAGAAAATTCTATTAGAACACTACTATTCACTATCTTCTCTCTACCAACTCAAAGAAACATGTCAAATGAGAAAGACATAATAAGAACCATAAATTCATTGTAGAATAGGCAACAATAAAATAAGACAGTCTTACAATGGAATTAATGGAAACATAAACACCAAAAAATGTTCTAAGAATTTATAGCATAACATTGATGCTCCTTCTAAAAGTTGGTTGTGAGGGCTTCTTCTCATTCTAATTCTAAAAAAAAAAATCTCCAATTTGCAATCATCAAAAAGCCCTTACTATAGTGAATTTATGGGCTCATAAAGTATTCAAGATATTGTTGGAATCTTGATATGGGGGATGGGGAGGTGAATCAGTATGAACACTTTATACCACTTTTAACTATAATATATATATCATAAGCATGTAAACATAAGAAACACCACATCAAGAACACAATACATTGGTATTTACGTGGAAACCCAAATGGGAGAAAACCACAAAATTATTTCTTCTATATATATCAATAATTCACTCATAGGAAGCACCAACTTCCAAATTCTCCATCTCCAACTTGAAGGAAGCTACAACACCCTGAATTCTCTGGCTCCAACCAGACGGAGGCTACAACCCCCTGGGTTCTCTGGCTCCAACTAGAAGGTGGATACAATCACCTAGTTCTCAGGATCCAACCTGAAGGAAGATCCAACTCCCTAATTCTCCGGTTCCAATTGAAAGGAGACTACAACTCCCTTTCCTTTCCCCATCCTATCACCCTGAAATATAAGTGTAGAACAATTGTCATGAACTCTGCCACTATCACTGCCACAAACTTTGTCACTGCCACTATCAACAAACTGTAACATGTGAACCTATCACTGTATCCAAGATATCACTATCAACTGATCACTATCACAAAAACATATCCAACCAATCGTTGTCTCAGCCACGAAACTATATCCAGTCTCATCTGCATGAAAATCATGCCAAGATCACCAAGATCATATCTCATACCATATGATCAACATCACTAACACATGCCTCTACCAAGCATGTACCAACATCACCACATACAATCTGATGCAGGAGCATCGCCATCCCAAGACAAGCGAGCCAACATGGAAAGCAACGGACAACTGGAAAAGTCCAGCCCAAAATTTTTGAAATTTCATTCAAGAGGATGCGCCAATGTATAAATGACCCATTTATGAAAGAGAACTTTTTAATATTGTATCAGACCTCGAGCCTTACACTCTTGGCTGAAATATATAGGAGGCATTTAATAGATTTAATGCTGGTAGATAGATGTTTATTTCTAGATTAGCCAGTTTTAGACGGAAGGAGGGAAAATGGATATAGACACCCTCATTGTATCATTGTAACATTAGCCAGCATTCAAAGAGAAGAGAAGAGCAGAGGATTGTATGAAGAACACCCATGTACAGATATTGAATTAATAAAAATAAGCTTTGATTCAAACTCATGGTTTATGTTGTTTTCTCTGTGTATGGTTGATATGCTCAGGAATGTTTGTTTTCTGTTATGTATTTGCTTGGTATATGTTGTGCATGTGATTTCATGTTTTGAAACTGAAGTCTGAAAGAGGATGGAATGAGTTTCAATTGTTTCTCTATCTGAGCCAGGAGATTCCTGCAAAGAGTGCAGTCAAATTCATCTGCATGGAGTGCGTTGATGAAGGCTCAGTAGTTTAACCTTTGTTCTCATTCGTCCAGAATAAGAAGTGGGTCATTGAAGCCGAGCTAGGAAGTGTGTGGGTAGGAGAAGAAGCCTCAGTTGTTAATCTGAGAAAAGGAGGTTGAAGACTACTGCTGCAGAAAGTGCGCAGGGTCAGGAGGACTCAACACTTGAAAAGTTGTTGAACGTCGAGTGTAAGGAGGGTGCACGAATCCATCTGAAAGAGTGGAAAAGCTCAGGAGGGTTAGCACTTCTGATATCGTGGAAGAGATCCCAGAAGGTTCATCGAACAAGGGTCACGCAGAGTTGTAGTCGTAGGCTTGGAGAGAAAGTCTCGAGAAGAAACACTTAGTCATTTCAGAGAAATCCTCAAGGAGGAGAATCGATGGTCAGGATTCACCAAGGGGACTAGCAAAACCCCGCCAACAGTCAGATCTGGGAAATTTGCACACAGGTTACTCCTTAGCTTGCAGGGGAGAAGCTCGGGATTCATCGGGATTTGGCTCATCAGAATATCGGAGTTTTAGTGGTCTTGAAACTCTTGAAGAACGAAATCGCGATCCGTGATTTCCTGAGAGGATATCAACCGTTGATCTCAGCAGGGACACGTGTCGAGGAGCAGGGAACCATCAGGGTTCAACCCATCGGAGAATTGGGGTTCTCACATACAATGGAATCGCAGCAGGAGAAACCGCGATTTTGCGACATCCGATAGAGTGAACCAAGGAGACAGTGACGTGGAGGAGAGAGATCTCTCACGTGCATCGGGGTTCAGTAATTCGCGATTTCCAGAGACATAGAACTCTCGCTGTCGAAATCGCGATCTGCGATTTCCTGACAGGGATAATGGCCCTAGTGGAGGACAGGTGTTGGAGGGTTGAGTCTCGCCATGAGTCGACGACAGGCGGTATCGCACTTCGGGGATTGGAACTTGGAAGGGTCCTTGAAATTGTGCAATGGGAATCGCGATATCCCGATACGCGATTTCCCGATTTGCCTCTGGAGTGTGGACCACAGAGGAACAGATAAGGGGATAGGTGGCATCGGTACATCATGAACTTGGAGGTTCACGAGTGGGAGCCGTAAAGACGTGCATTAAGGATTGCGAGGTCGTGAGAGGTGAAATCTCGGTAACCACTGGTTGGCGTGTGGACCCACAAAACTAGTGGAAGCCAGGTGGCATCAGGATTCGGGGATTTATAAGACCCGACTCCGTGAATGCAGGACTCGCAACCACGTGAGTTTTGATTTCCCGATAAGGTAAAGGGAGATCGTTAGAGGAGCATCCTGTGGGTGCAGAGAAGTCTCGATAAGGTATTTGGAGATTAATTTAGCTCTTCGGCCGAGGAAAGAGAAGGTCCTGGTGACAGTAGACGTGCCCTGGGTGGCGGTCTGCATCAAGTGCTATCAGAGAAAGAAAATCTCTCTCTTTTCTGTAGCAGAGGAGAAGAGAAAATTTCACCATGCCGCCAAGAAGAGGTAGACAATCACCCAATCCAGAGGGGGAAAGGAATTGTCCAGGGAAAGAGAAATGTCTAGAGAAAGAAGTAGCCAAGGACAGAATGTAGAGATGGAGAGGGAAATACGAAATCTTCGTGCCAGAATGGAAGATATGGAAGCAGCGTAGAGACGCACAACCAATACTGGAGATCTAAGTGACTCCGAAGGCGAAGCTGAAGCTGAACAACAAGGAGAATTTGTAGCCAAAGATGCAGCCAATGAGCGATTAATTAAAGCTATCGCCCAGATGAGTTCAAAGACAAAAACAGACATTCCAGCTTACGAAGGAAGTCTGTATGCAGAAGAGTTGTTAGATTGGATTAGAGCTCTTGATACCTACTTCGATTATGAGGATATCGAAGAGGATAAAAAGGTTAGGCATGTTGTCACAAAATTAAAAGGACATGCAGCATTATGGTGGGATGAGCTTCAAGCAGATAGACATTCCAAGAGCAAGCAAAAGATCAAAAGTTGGGATCGAATGATTGCAAAAAGGAAGGCAAAGTTCATCCCAAGAGATTACCAAATAAATCTGTTCAGGAGGATGCAAAACCTGAGACAGAAGTTGATGACAGTAAAAGAGTATACTGAGGAGTTTTACAAGCTCAATATCAGAGCGGGACATTGGGAGAGCAACGATGAAAAGGTTGCTAGATATCTGAATGGTTTGAGATATGACATTCAGGATGAATTGAGCATGACAACCATCTGAACGGTGGAGGATGCTTATCAGATGGCCTTAAAGGCAGAAGAGAAGCTGAGCCGTAAACAAGGACAACGAGGGCGAGGTAGAAGTCAGCCCAGAGGCAAGGTAGTTGCCCAGGAGAGATACCAGAATCTCAAGGAGGGATGGAAGAAACCTCAGGGTAAGGTGGAAAGGGGTGGAACCTCACAACGAGGACAACAATACACTGAGCAAAGGGGACAACATAATGAGCAGTGAGGAGATTATGCTGACACCAATACTTTTCCTCGTACCAGAGGTAGAGGAAGAGGCAGAGGTGGAGTCATCACATGTTTCATGTGTGGAAAAGATGGACATAAAGAAGTTGACTATCTAGATAGAAAAAAGGACAGAGGAGAAGCTCACTTCGCAGAAGTGCAGAGGCGTGATGTTGAGGATGAAGACGCAGAAGACGGAAGGTCGCTGATGATGCATAAAGTTCTACTAACACCCGAGAAGGAGGTGGAGAACACGGCTCAAATAAATACACTGTTCAGAACCACATGCAAGACCAAAGACAGGAAATGCAAGGTTATTGTGGACAGCGGAAACACAGACAATCTCGTTTCAACCGAGATGGTGGAGAAGCTAGAGCTGGAGACAACTGATCACCCGAGTCCATATAAAGTCTCATGGCTACAGAAGGGACATCAGGTGAGTGTCACTAAACAATGCTTAGTGGACATCAAGATAGGAGGATATAATGATAAAATTCTCTGTGATGTTATTTCTATGGATGTATGTCATTTATTGTTAGGCAAACCATGGAAATATGACAGGAACGTAATTCATGATGGGAAGATGAATACGTACACTTTAGAGAAGAATGGGAGAACACATATGTTACTTCCGATAAAAGATAAGGAGGTGAAACCGGAAGTTAACAACAGGATACTTCTCATGAGTGGGAAGGAACTTCTGGCAAAAGTAAAGAAGAAGGAAGATCCATAATTCTTTGTGGTCAGGAAGACGAGAGTTGTTTTGACCAGCACAAGAGTGGATGATTTGCTAGGTGAGATTCAGGAACTGCTGGGAGAGTTCGCTGACATCATCGTGGATGAATTACCTCATTCGTTGTCACCGGTGAGGAGTGTGAGTCATCACATAGACCTCATACTAGGAGCTAGTTTTCCAAACAAAGCAGCGTATAGGTTGACACTGCAGGAGAATGAGGAGGTCAAAAGGTAGGTATAGGAGATGCTGGATAAAGGACTGGTCAAGGAAAGTCTAAGTCCATGTGTCGTTCCAACGGTACTAAGTCCAAAGAAGGATGGAGGTTGGAGAATGTGCACTGATTCCAGAGCCATCAACAAGATAACCATCAGGTACAGGTTTCCATTGCCGAGGATGGATGAATTGATGGACTGCTTGAGTGGAGCAGAGTTTTTTTCAAAGGTTGATTTGAAAAGCGGATATCATCAGATTCGGATGAGAGAAGGTGATGAATGGAAGACGGCATTCAAGACAAACGAAGGTTTGTACGAATGGTTGGTCATGCCGTTTGGTTTGACAAACACACCGAGTACGTTCATGAGGTTGATGAACGAAGTGCTGAAAGAATTCATTGGTAAGTTTATCATTGTTTATCTAGATGACATATTGATTTTCAGCAAAACAAAAGAAGAACATCTGAAGCATTTAGCTGTAGTAATGAGGAAGCTACAGCAGGAGAAGTTATTGATCAATATGAGGAAATCTTCATTTATGAAAACAAAACTCATTTACTTGGGATTTGTCGTATCAGAAAATGAATTGAAGATGGATCCAAGTAAAGTGGAGGTAATTAAAAATTGGCCATCACCAAGGAATGTTTTCGAGGTGAGAATTTTTCATGGACTGGCTAGTTTCTACCGGAAATTCATTAGGAATTTCAGTGGAATTAGCGCAGCGATGATGGACATAGTCAAGAAAAGACATAAATATTTCATTGGACTGAAGAGGCAGAGAAAAGCTTCAATCTGTTGAAGCGGAAGATCACAAAACAACCGGTTTTGGTGTTACCAGATTTCATGAAGACATTTCAAGTGAAATGTGATGCAAGTGGCTTTTCCATAGGAGGGGTCTTGAGTTAGGAGGACAGGCCAGTTGCATATTTCAGTGAGAAGTTGGATGAGGCAAAGCTGAAATACTCCATGTATGATAAAGAATTCTATGCTATTATACATGTGCTGAAGAAGTGGAGGCATTACTTGATCCCAAAAGAATTTATTTTGTATAGTGATAATCATGCATTGCAGTTTGTGAGTCAACAGGAGAAGTTGAATCAGAAACATGCTAAATGGGTAGAGTATATGCAGAATTTTACGTTTGTAATTAAACACATTTCAGGAACTGCTAACAAAGTGGCTGATGCTTTGAGCAGGAAATGTTTGCTGCTGCAGGAATTTCGAGTCAAAACATTGGGTTTTGAAAATATGAAGGACATGTATGCAGGTGATGCAGATTTTGTAGAGGCATATGAGGTAGCTAAGAATCCAGTTCTCAGAGAAAGAAGCCCGTGGATGGACTACATGATCCAAAATGGATTGTTGTTTAGAGGCAATCAGCTGTGTATTCTGAATTGCTCCATGAGGGAGAACTTGTTGAAGGAGAAACACAGTGGTGGATTGGCAGGACATTTTGGCCATGACAAAACCTTCGCGAAGTTGAGCGAGGCGTACTTTTGGTCGAGGATGCGAACAGATGTCAAGAATTTTGTTGACAGATGTAGAATTTGCCAGCATTCAAAGGGCCGGAAGCAGAATGCGGGATTTTACCAGTCATTACCCACACTCGAGAGGTCGTGGGATGAAATCAACATGGATTTCATACTGGGATTGCCTAGGATGCAGAGAGGGGTTGATTCCATCTTTGTGGTGGTGGAAAGGTTTTCAAATATGGCACATTTTATCCCATGTTAGAAGACCAGTGATGTGACTCACATCGCAAACTTATTTTTCAAGGAGGTTGTTAGACTTCATGGGTTACCCAGAAGCATTGTATCGGACAAGGATACAAAGTTCATTGGGAATTTCTGGAGGACACTCTGGAAGAATATGGGAACTAACTTAATGTTTAGTTCATCCTATCATCCTCAGACTGATGGGAAAACAGAGGTGGTTAATAGAAGTCTGGGAGATTTGTTAAGAAGCCTAGTGATGGAACACCACAACAGTTGGGATAATGTGTTGCCACAGGCAGAATTCGCGTACAATGATTCAGTGAACAGGAGCATAGGTAAAAGTCCATTTGAGATTGTATATGGAAGGCAACCAAGAGGAGTATCTGAACTAAGCGATTCAGAACAAATTATGAAAAAGAGTGAAAGCGCTGAGGAATTCGCAGAGGCGATGGAAGAACTTCACAACAGGGTGAAGCAGCGATTGCTGGAGTCGAATCAGGAATATAAACGCAGAGTGGATCAACATAGAAGACAACTTCAGTTCGAGGTTGGTGATCTGGTTCTGGCACATCTTAGGAAGGAAAGGTTCCCAAGGGGAACATACAACAAGATGAAAATGAAGAAAATTGGGCCATGTAGAGTCCTAAAGAAATTGGGGGAAAATGCTTATGAGATTGAATTGTTGGATGACATCGGAATATCTCCGACATTCAATGTCTCAGACTTATACCCATATAAGGCTGAGGAAGAAGGAGCTGGAAGTGATGATCAACCAGAAATCTAGTGGTAGAAGCAGATGCCGACTACAGAGAAGCCACAGATGGAATATATACTTGACAAGCGAGTGGGTAAGAAAAGCAGACGCAAGCAATACTTCGAGTATCTGGTCAAATGGAAGAATCACCCAGTGGAAGAGGCCAACTGGGAGACTGAAGCAGAGATTCAAAAGCATGGACAGACCGTGCAAGAGCTCATGGACAGGAGCCCATGAAAGTTTTCAAGCCGAGGAGTATGATGCAGGAGCATCGCCAGCCCAAGACAAGCGAGCCAGCATGGAAAGCAACGGACAGCTGGAAAAGTCCAGCCCAAATTTTTTTAAATTTCATTCAAGAGGATGCGCCAATGTATTAATGATCCATTTATGAAAGAGCGCTTTTGAATATTGTATCAGACCTCAAGCCTTACGCTCTTGGCTGAAATAGATAGGAGGCATTTAATAGATTTAATGCTGGTAGATAGATGTTTATTTCTAGATTAGACAGTTTTAGATGGAAGGAGGGAAAATGGATATAGACACCCTCATTGTATCATTGTAACATTAGCTAGCATTCAGAGAGAAGAGCATAGTAGAGGATTGTATGAAGAACACCCATGTACAGATATTGAATTAATAGAAAGAAGCTTTGATTCAAACTCATGGTTTGTGTTGTTTTCTCTGTGTATGGTTGATATGCTCAGGAATGTTTTTTTTCTGTTATGTATTTGCTTGGTATATGCTATGCATGTGATTTCATGTTTTGAAACTGAAGTCTGAAAGAGGATGGAATGAGTTTCAATTGTTTCTCTATCTAAGCCAGGAGATTCCTGCAAAGAGTGCAGTCGAATTCATCCACATGGAGTGCATTGATGAAGGCTCAGTAGTTTAACCTTTGTTCTCATTCATCCAGAATAAGAAGTGGGTCATTGAAGCCGAGCCAGGAAGTGTGCGGGCAGGAGAAGAAGCCTCAGTTGTTAATCTAAGCAAAGGAGGTTGAAGACTGCTGCTGCAGAAAGTGCGCAGAGTCAGGAGGACTCAACACTTGAAAATTTGTTGAACGTTGAGTGTAAGGAGGGTGCATGAATCCATCTGAAGGAGTCAGAGTGGAAAATATCAGGAGGGTTAGCACTTCTGATATCGTGGAAGAGAGCCCAGAAGGTTCATCGAACAAGGTTCACGCAGAGTTGTAGTTGCAGGCTTGGAGAGCAAGTCTCGAGAAGAAACACTTAGTCATTTCAGAGAAATCCTTGAGGAGGAGAATCGATGGTCAGGATTCTCCAAGGGGACTAGCGAAAACCTGCCAACCGTCAGATCTGGGAAAGTTGCGCACAAGTTATGCCTTAGCTTGCAGGGGAGAATCCCGGGAGTCATCGGGATTTGGCTCATCGGAATATCGAAGTTTTCGTGGTCTTGAAACTCTTGAAGAATGAAATCGTGATCCTTGATTTCCCGAGAGGATCTCAACCGTTGATCTCAGCAGGGACACATGTCGAGCAGGAGGGAACCATCGGGGTTCAGCCCATCGGAGAATCGGGGTTCTTTCATATAACGGAATCGCAGCAGGAGAAACCATGATTTCACGACATCCGATAGAGTGAACCAAGGAGACGGTGACGTGGAGGAGAGAGAGCTCTCACATGCATCGGGGTTTGACAATTCGGGATTTCCAGAGACATAGAACTCTTGCTGTCAAAATTGCGATCCGCGATTTTCCGACAGGGATAAAGGCCCTAGTGGACGACAGGTGTCGAAGGGTTGAGTCTCGCCACGAGTCAACGACAGGTGGTATCGCACTTCAGGGATCGAGACTTGGAAGGGTTCGTGAAATTGTGCAATGAGAATCGCGATATCCCGATACGCGATTTCTCGATTTGCCTCCAAAGTGTGGACCACAGGGGAATAGATAAGGGGACAGGTGGCATCGGTACATCGTGAACTCAGAGGTTCACGAGTGGGAGCCATAAAGACTTGCATTAAGGATTGCGAGGTCGCGAGAGGCGAAATCTCGATAACCACTGGTTGGCCTGTGGACCCACAGGACTAGTGGAAGCCAGGTGGCATCGAGATTTGGGGATTTATAAGACCCAACTCCGTGAATGTAGGACTCGCAACCACGCGAGTTCCTATTTCCCGATAAGGTAAAGGGAGATCATTAGAGGAGCATCCTGTGGGTGCAGATATGTCCCGATATGGGATTTGGAGAGTAATTTAGCTCTTCGGACGGGGAAAGAGAAGGTCCTAGTGACAGCAGACATGCCCTGGATGGCTGTCTGCATCATAATCACATTATATGTGTCTCAACCGAGTATCGATAATTTACCATGCATCACCATGCATCAACCTATACCTATACCATTAACAAGTGCATCAACCATGTACAAAGCATGTATCAACACCTATACCACAACAAGTGAATCAACTATGAACTGACATCTGTATCATAAACACATGTACCATACCATGTGTCAATCATGTACATCAACACCATACCATATATCATAATATATCATCAATGAAGTGCCTCAATTATATGACAAGAATATGTGCCAAATGTGTATCAAGCATATATCAAGATCACCAACAAGTGCATTTATCAATGTACCAATACCAATAACATCATCAACCAAACAACATGACAAACATGTACCTCAAACAAGTCTCATATCACTCATGATATGCCTCAACCAACTACCATAAACCACGTGCCAATGTATCCAATATATGTACAAGCATTGTATCTCAACAAGTAGATCTCAATCAACATGCACCATACATCCAATGATGTGCCTCAAGTCATATACCAAATTCCTCAAACACATTCCTCAAGCATGCTCCTCAATTTTACCAAGATACAATATACCAATCCTCAAGTATGTACCATAACATGTAGATAAACTAGAAACCAAACCATCCAGTAATGCCTCTAATCAATGTACCATCACATTACCAAGATGCACCAAATCACATGTGATCATCACCATGCATGAACCATAACATATACTATCATCACCATGCATGTACCATAACACCAAAATCATAAGCCTTAACCCTTACCTCTATCCTATAGCTGACCTGTTACTCTTTAATATTACCTGTAGATTGTTCCATGGTCAATCAACAACCTGGTACTGAAATTTTCCCAAATCTGCAAGTTCCTTGCTAGACAACCATAGGACAACAAGTGAGGGCATCACTAGAAAAGTATACTGCAACAAGTGACAACCTCAGTAGACAAGTATAGTGCAACAAGCGAGGGCCTCACTAGAAAAGTACACTGCAACCAGCGAGGATGACCTAAATTAGGGTTTCCTCAGTTTATCTCGATCTCCTCTGAAACCCTAAGAATATCACGCTTCTCCATCTTCACTACCTCATAATTATCCATCACAAATTAGCCAAAAGATCACAATAATAGACCATAACCTTCACAAGATAAATATTCAATGGAAGTGTATTAGTGTACTTGTGAATGACTTCTTGAGGGGTATGTATACTTATTCTAGGTAACCTCTTCCATTAAAATTAGGGCTTCTAGAGACTTCTTGTTGCAACCACTTTACCCTTTCATTCATTGACTTGTAACAAAATAGGGCTTCTTGACCATTCTTTGGGGCATCCAACTTCACAAAGCCATATCTCCCTAATTGTGAGCAACCATGTGGTGTTCCACATATCATCGAAAACAAAATGACGAGTACTATCCATCTATGAGTGTATTACCTACATTTTCACTATCCTTCATGCCCAAAAACCTCATTCAATTTTGGGTACCATAACCACACCTTTGGGGCTTCATGTAGATTTCATCAAATGTATCCATCAAATATGTTGACATTAACTAACTCACAATCAATTTCGATCATACATATGATAACCAACTATATGACGATCTCGTCCACATCTCTAGGTATTCTAGGATTCTCCAAGGGTTGACATCAATATCCAAGATCACTCTCCAAGGGTTGACATCAATGACAACCAATTGTCCAAACAAACTAATCAACAATCTCCCCCTTTGGCATTGATAGCAACACCAACATTGTTGGAAACACTTAGGCATGAAAACACTCATGCTCATGCTCATGCTCCCCCTTTGATCAACACTCCTCATCAATGTTTCTATCTCTCCCCCTTTGACGTCAATGGAAAAGGGTATCTCTCCTTGGTGTTTCCCCCCCTATCTTCATGCATCTATTATTTTTCTTCCTTCTTGAACAAAGGTTAACTCCTCATGTCAATATGTCTCATGTTGACATTGTACCTTCTCTAACCAATCATAGGAAAAAGAATATCTCCCTCTATGGGTATGTCTCCCCTTTTCTTCATGCTACTAATCTTCCTATCTAGATCTCCCTCTCTGATCATTTTCCTTCTCTACAAGATGTATGTGAAGCCCTAATATTGAATCATTACCCCTTAATTGGGGCATATTATATTAGTAATGTTATTTTATTTATGTCGGCTTTAGACCATTAGTTGTAATTATACCTCCTAGTCTCCTATATATACCAAGGAGACATTTTCATTTTGAATCATCTTGTACTTGAACATTTCAGTGTGGTAAAAGGAGGTTTCCCCCTTGAAGAGGCTTATTATCTAAACTTATCTCTTTTTCAAGGCGTTGAGTATGTTTTCTGAGGTTTTTCTATGCTATATTGATATTTGGTTCTTAACAAACATCATGGATATATTGGCATACATAATATGGCATCACATTAGATGAAACTCACAAATATAACAAACAATTATGTACATTATAACTACATATTTCAAATGTCAAGAGAAATGGGGGCATTTATGATTTGGAAGGCATGCCTGTGGTAGCTACCTTTATGGTATATCTTTTTTAACTATTTGTCCTCCTATCTATTTTATTTTTATATCTATTTTCAATGGGTTTATGTTGGTTTTCACAAGTGGCTATGTTTTTTTGTTGTGGGTTAGAGAGAGACTTAAAGGTATTAAAAAGTAGACCCATTTGTTGAGGTATACTACATATATCATACATTGAAACCTAAAATTTGTTATTCATCATATCCTCAATGACATTGTACTCCATAAGCTCCATGGTCAGATTTTCTATTGGGTTCTTACTAATTTGAGTAGCACCAATATAAATCTTGGGTTGATATGAAGAGGGGTTAATTTGATTCTGAG
>ML825685.1:13887-25257 GCA_009831015.1 Picea engelmannii | reverse complement strand
TTGAACATAATCTAGAAAATGTTTCCTATGGGGTGTGGCATGAAATAAAGCCCCTGAATCTACTACCCAAGACTCAAAAATATTATCTACAGAAAGAATCAAAGCATCTTGTAACACATCACTTATTACATTTGCTTCCTGATTCTCTCCTGTTATCCATCTCTTTGTTTCTTTGGAGCTCTGCAGTCTTTCTTTAGATGTCCTTTCTTCCCACAATTCCAACACTCTATCTTTCCAAGTCTGGATTTGGATCTGCCCTTCCTATAATTCCCATGGTTCCCTGAGCCCTTTCCTCTATCCTTTTGTCTTCCCCTGTTCTCCATATTCAACGCATTACCTGATGTCTCACCTGTGCTTTTCCGTCGCATTTCCTCACTAAGGATAACACCAACAACATCATCAAATTTTAAAGTATTTGAACCAGAGACAGAGTTACTTACAGCCATGACCAAGCCATTCCAACTTTCTGGCAATGAGCACAAGATTAGAAGAGCCCTAACCTCATCATCAAAGTCCACTTTTACATAACTTAGTTGATTAGTAACCGTATTAAATTCATTTAAATGATATTCAATAGACCCACCTTCCGACATCTTCATATTAAATAATCTATTCATTAGAAATACCTTATTGGACGTCGAGGTTTTTTCATACAATTTGGCCAACGCACCCATCAAACCCTTCATTGTCTTTTCTTTCGAGATATTGAAAGCCACCGACGCTGCCAGGCTCATCCGTATCGTTCCTAGAGCCTTTCTATCAAGAATCTCCCATTCTTCATCCCTCATGGCTGCCGACTTCTTTGCTACTCCGCTCAATGGTAGGAATAGATCCTTCTGATATAAATAATCTTCCATCTGCATCTTCCATAAATGGTAGTTTTGGCCATTAAATTTCTCGACCCTAAACTTTCCAACTTCCAACATTGCTCCCACTCAAACCGGGAACCCTCTTTTCCTACGAGTTTGCCTTATGCTATGATACCAGTTGTTAGAAAAACAGGACCGCAGAGAAATAAAATAAAACAAATGCGGAAACAAAACACAAAAGATACATAATACAAGAGAGAGACATATTTACGTGGTTCACCCAGTGTGGGCTATGTCCACCAGAGAAATTTCCAGGTCCTTTCTTTATTATTATCCAGCAAAATGAAGGGATACAACCTACAAAAAAACCCACTGTAACTTCCTCTTCTTTCTCTCACAGTCTCCTCTCTTAGAATACAATACTCACCAACATACATAGACGCAATACATTTCCCTCATAAAAGAGGGTTGCCTTCTAGGGAAAAAAAACCCTAACATAATCTCTATCGTTAGATATGTGATCTTATAATGAATGGTCCAAATTTATAATGAAATTACAATATACTTTTACAAGGAAATTTTTTCTTCGGGAGCTTCACCCCTGAACCCCCGCTGGGGGCCCGCTTGCCCCCAGACCCCGCAGAGGGGGTACCCCCCCTCTACACTCCCCCGCATGGAAGAGTGTACATACTTCTGGGGTGTAAATACTTCATGGGGTATAAACACAGTTGAAAGTAAAAGACCTCTAAATCAGGAAGATAATCAGGCTCCACAACCAACATGAGGCTCTTTGTGAACGACAAAGCCGCCATATGCATGAAATCCCCAACTAACTCCTTGTATGGGGATTGAAAATTTAGTGTTTGAAATATAAAAGGTGTGACGGTTATCTACACAAATATTAATCAGATTTTTTACATGAATTCACAAATGAACCATTCAAACTACCTACACAAATCAAACATATAAACATTGGTATGTGTATCAGAAATTTTTGGAGTGAGTGCAAGTGATAATTAAAGTGTATATGAGAGTGATTGGATAGGATTTACTGATCGAAATGTGTGTTTTTCTTCACTGCCCTGCTGACCCCTTTGCCTCAAACAGGTCTCTAGGTGGTCCCCAACTACTTAAGAGAAGCAAAGTGGGTGATCGGTTGTATCATTGCAGGCAAACAACAAAATTTTAGTATTTATGCATGGAAAAACTGAAATAAACATAACAGAAATTTACACATAAGAAGTATATAACAACCAACTAAGATGGTTGTCCCGTGGGGGGGAAATTGACCAAAATGATGGATTTTCCTATTTGGGACAACAAGGTTAATGGTAGGAAAACATAACAGAAATATACATGAATGAAAAGATAAAGCAAACAAGTATGGACAGCCAGCTAAGAGGTCTATTTAAGGGTTCTCCTAAGGGGCCCTAGGACTCCCAACCACTAGCTAAGGATGAAAACAATTGAATACTTCATAAAATCTTCACTAAAACACATTAAACAAATTAAACCAAGTTGTTAGAATATGAAAGTAAGCAGGTTAAACCCAAGGAAGAAACAACAGACACCTAGCTAACCAATCCCTCCTGGAGATAGCTAACATAACAAGCATTTACCCCTACCCATCAACCCTTAACCAACAAATGACACGTCCAACAACTAAAATTCAACAAGTATCACATACACAAAGAGTCTTGTAAATTTTAGCAGAGCATTGTTACTATATTCATCCCCTCTTTCTTACAATGCCAACCCTCTTATTTATAAAGGAGAGGTGAAGGCTTAGGGTTAGGTCACAAGACACTTGTAACTTTTGGAAAAGTGACAAGTGGACCAACCCTAAAGTACTTTTTTCATTTTACAAAAAGTAACCTTATCCTAAAGGCATCTTATCCAAAAAAGAATCTTATCCTAAAAGGGAACCTTATCCAAAAAAGGGGATCAAATCAGATTTGACTTGACCCTTCAATTACATAGTAATACATGCCAAAAGTAAATCATACGAGAGTTCATATTACAAAAAGTCATTTTTCATAAAATGACAAAGTTTGATATGCCACATCACCATTTGCCTTGGGATTTGTTTCATCCCAAAGGCTCTTTGACTACTGCCATGTTTTGTAGCTGTAGGTGAAGTGTTTTTAGGACAATACCTGGCCATCCATGGCTGTCGGATTCACCGGAATGAAGCCCAAAGGTGTGGGGAATTGCTGAGTTGCTTTGGAGGGAAAGGGGCCTTTGGGATTTGGTTGTTGTAAGTAAGGAAATTTCCATTGTTTATGCACTTTTCAGACCTGATTATTCCCCCCCTTTGTTGCCTATATGTTTCCCTGTGAGATGGCTAAAACATGGCTCTGATTTGGGCTTGTTTCGATGAGAGGACCCCTTTGACTTGAACTTTGAGAGGCTCTTCCTCCATACCAAACAACCACAAAGATGTTCTTTATAGTTCCCATGTTGTAGCTCTATATTCTATCTATCCACTTCCTACCTTTCGTTTGGTGCAAATCCGACTCCGAACGAGTAAGATATGGCCCCGAGAAGGTATGCGGATGGAGCCGGCTAGTAGACTGGTCAGGGAAAGAATTTGAAGTTGGGGTAAAATTATGGGCTGGACACCAGAACTGACAGGCTTCTATAGGCCTGTATACCTATAGCTGAAATGGGTTTTTTTCATCTAGCCCAATTTGGCCTCGGAGGCCCCCAATTAGGCCTCTTTCCGGTGCATGCTTGTTGGGCCAAGAATGAGTTCCTATCGCTCTGGGACATGTCACTAAAAATATGGGCTGAATTTACTAAGGTGAATGTCATGGATGTATTCTAGACTTCGCCTCGGTCGTTTCAACTATCCACGGGTGAAAATCCACCTCTGTATGACAAAGTTATAGCATTAAAAAGGCCAATGACCCTTAGTGGGGGGGATTTAAATTTTTAACATATAGTTTAGAACCCATTTAAAATTTTATTTATATTTTAATCAAACATTATAAAAATTAAAAAAAAATCATTTTAATTACAAATATAATATATTTATAACTAAAATAAAATTCAAAATTCAATATAATATAAAATAAATAAATAAAAACGAAATAAAATTAAATTTTAATTTCAAATATTAAACTATAACCCAAATTAAAAATTAGCATTAATTTGAAACCCCCACCGGTCAGTCCCTGGTCACCATACGACCAGGCCAAAGATGAAAAGGAGTCCACGGGGTATGGAGGAGGTGGTTGGTGGTTGGGAGGAGGAGAAGCTCAGGCTGCGGAGTGGAGGGTCGAGAGGGAGGTGGGAGGTGACCACATAGGGAGGGAGCTGCGTGGAGGTGGAGGTCGTGGGAGAAGAGGGGGCCGCACAGAAGGAAAGGGTAATGGGAAACAGAGGAGGAGGGTTATGCACGCGTGGTGGAGAGATGGGCAGAGTTGTGTGAGGGTGTGTGCATGAACAGGGGAGAGGATATGGGCATGGAGGTGACCGAGGGAAATGGGGAGAGGGGTAGGGGGCAATGTGAGGAGGGCGCGTGAGAGGGAGTTGCATGGAGGTGGAGCTCGGGCTGTGGGAGGTGAGTGCCAAGAAGGGAAGAATGGAGTAGCAATGCGCGTGCAGAGGGGGTTGTGGTGGTGCCCAGGTGGTGGATGGGTGGCCAACCACCTCCAAAAATTAAATCCAAAACTTAGGGCAAAGTGGGTTTTTGGTAATAAAATTGGACGAGAGGTTTTGGGTTCAAACCCCCTGCCCTCCATTTGAATTTCTGGGCAATTCTTAAATTTTCTGGGCAAAGGAGAAGGGGGAGGACTGGGGTTCAAGGCCCAGGGCTTCCTAGTGACATGCCCAGGCCTACAATCTTTAGCAAATTACTTCATAATTAAAAAAATCTAAAGGAGCCATGGAGGCTTGGGCCTGGTGCCCAAGAGGGGTTCAAATCCCCTCTCCTTTGCATATTTTACCCACTCACAACTTCCTGAACTCAAAAAATAGAAAATAATTCTGAACCAACAACCAATACCACACTTGAACTAGGAAAATAAACATCAATTTGAAGAAAAAATACAAATTCTTCATGCAGGATCTCAACACAACCATCAACATCTTCCTTAGTTTTTTTGGAAATAAGATTGATGGGTTACCTGGTTAATTGTTTGGAGACTCTTGCATGGAAGTAGGCTACCCACTACAAAGCTGTAGCTTCTATCATAAAAACCCTCATCTTCTTCCATGAATCCCTATTGCAGAGCTCTCCCCCTTTGGCCAAACTGTCAAAATGGCTTGGGAGAGGGGAGAAGGGTGGGTTTTGATTTTTTTTTTATTTTTCAAAAAAAAAAATTCCCCAAAAATTTGCATGAGGCTATGTGCCTATTCCCACATTTTCCAATTTTATGAATATATTTAAAAAAATATTTCATTAATTTTTTAATATTTTTTGGAAAAAGTGCAAGTCAAAGTTTGACTTTGACTTTGACTTTGACCCTGTCGCTGCTGACTTAGCCCAAAAATGTTGCCCGATGAGACGGATTCAGAATCAGACGCAAGTCACATCGTTGGAAAGGTCTCGATGAGTCTATCCATAATATGTCATCACCAACTTGATTTAATTCCACCTCAGTCCTCAAATTTGGCCCGAAACAGTGGCCACTTAAAACTCTTGACTTGCTGGTGGGCCCACATGAAACCCAATCATGCGAAAGGTGCCAAATTCCCATATGATATCCAATTGAGGAAAATGAGGTATAGTCGGAAAGGTATTGATGAGTAATTCGATGAGGCAAAAATATATTTTTGTGTCAGGGTCATTTATGACTGTCTTAGCTATTATGAAACCCTGCCATGCAAGCTGGCGGACCCCTTTTTGCCTAAAATCATTGACCAACTTGTGATAGCTCTAACCGGGCCATCCGAGGTCAGAATGAGGAAAATGAGACGTTGTTGGAAAGGTGTCTGAGTCTATTATAGCATGACGTCACTGAATATCTGATTTATAACTCTTTACCCACCAATTTTAAACCATGAATCACTGAAACCAATTTGGTGTCCAGAAATGGTCATGAACTTGCGAAAGCTCGTTCTTTACCAACCGGGGGTCGAAACCAAGCATGAGATATACCGTTGGAAAGGTATCACACTTCCCTACACCATTTCTAGGTTTGATTTTCCTTTTGAGACCATAATATGAACAAAATCAGACCAGGAATTCACAGCTATTAGTTTTGGCCATTCAGGTGACGTTGACTTTGCATATCTCGTATGGGGTCATATTGACTCAGAATTAAGCTCATGGTAGCTCGTTGAAAAACTTGTCCTGATTCCTACCACCTGGAAGTGTTGTATTCCTTGAATCAAAGAGCCTTGACATGAGGAAGAAATGTCATGGGAAGGCTCACAACTCCCTGAAGGCAATCAACTGATACACTTTCAAGGGCAGAGGCCATAGTAACTATGACCCCCGCCACTGTCTTTGACTGGAACCATAACGCCAAGGGGTGTTTAAAACACCATGTTGAGCCCAAGGAATATTTTTGGGTCAACAATCCCTCTGTCAATATGTCTCATGCTGAAGTTGTACCTACTCTAACCAATCATAGGAAAAATAATATTTCCCCCTATGGGTATGTCTCCCCTTTTCTTCATGCTACTGATCTTCCTTTCTGGATCTCTCTCTCTGATCATTTTCCTTCTCTACAAGATGTATGTTAAGCCCTAATATTGTCTCATTACCCCTTAATTGGGGCATATTATATTAGTAATGTTATTTTATTTATGTCGGCTTTAGGCCATTAGTTGTAATTATACCTCTGAGTCTCCTATATATACCAAGGAGACATTTTCATTTTGAATCATCCTGTACTTGAACATTTATCTGGGGTAAAAGAAGGTTTCCCCCTCGAAGAGGCTTATTATCTGAAATTATCTCTTTTTCAAGGTGTTGAGTACTTTTTCTGAGGTTTTTCTATGCTATATTGATATTTGGTTCTTAACATATGGTATCGAAGCTCAAGGTCTTGGGGTTTCGTTGCTACATCTAAGACACCTTGGAATTTTTTCTATAACTTTTTTTATACAATGTTTCAGAAGGAACGGCTTGAAGGATATTTATTCCATGGATCCAGGTACGTTGGGTTCAAAATTCATCTCCTGAGGCCTTATACTTTCGAAGATACAACATTTACAAGATAGGGTTCTAGAATCATCTGGAATTGAGTCATTGTGGAATTTTCACTATAATTTTTTTTTTGTAACGTTTTAGACCCTGAAATCCAGAAGCTATTCACATAAATTAGTAAGTTATTTTTGGTAAAAATTTCAGCTTCTGTGTCATCTTAAATTTGTAGATACACCCTGTGTAAGATAGGGTATCTGACTAGTCCTATTGACTAGTCTCAAGAAGGTGTTCCAGGTAAAACAATCATAACTTCTTCCTAGAGTATCCAAATTGAGTGGGACGGATTTCATTGGATCTTGGATAGTCTGTAGTACTTTTGGTTTGAGTTTCAAAATTTTATATCAATTATTTTGTTCGGGGCACGCTATACAAGTGAGATATCTTGGAAAGGCCAAAAATCAGCAAGTTGTGGGGAAGTTACCGTAAATTCCACTTGGAACATCCAATTTTGATCAGACCTGTGGCATTACAGAGAAGAAATATTAGAGAACTACATAAAATAAATTTTCATACCTAGAAGGGTCGAAATTTGGGAGATACAATAGAAGAAAGATTGTCTAGAAGAACCACCTCAAAATCAAGGTTCAAAAGTGATACTTGGTCAACATGCCACCCAAAAAGGGAACTTCTACACCAAATAATCCTCCAGACAATCCTACTTGGACTCTTGATGAAGGTAAAGAAATGCATAGGAACATAAATGATTTACAAAATAAGATAGTAACAAAAGATGAACTACAAGAGATGATGGAGGGTTTAAAAGGGGAGAACATGGAAGTATTGAAAAATTTCGTAACAGAGAAGACACCTGAAAGTGAAAATGCATCGCATGAAATTCATGATGAGGACACGAGGAAGGTGAATCAAGAATGGAGAAACTCCAAATTTGGTTTGAAGACCAACCACGTTCCTAATATTGATATGAGGAAGTTTGATGGCAAGGACCCAATCACATGGATACTTGAGATGGAGAAATTCTTTGATCTCCATAATGTGCCACATACACAAAAGATATGAATTCATTATTTATATTTAGAACCTAATCAATTCATATGGTATCGATGGATTTATTCTTGCAAATCACTCGTCACTTGGACAATTTTCACAGAAGAAATGATAGCACACTATGAGGATACAAGGAGCAATACCTTCTTTAGCCAATTGATAAATCTCAAGCAAAAGGGTTCAGTTACCGAGCACATTGAGAACTTCGAAAGATTGAATATAAAGATAACTGATATTCCAGATGAGCACTTGACTAATGTATTCATAGGAACTTTAAAGGATAACATTCAATATGAGGTTCACCGTTGGGAACCCAAATCATTGGAGAATGCATTTAAGGGGGCAAGAAATGTTGAAAGTAAACATATGTCTATGGCTACTAGAAGGACCAATCCTAACATCTATAGAGAGAACAATCCTCCTTCTTCTAAAACACCTCAACCTACAAGGTTGACACCTCAACAATTGGAGGAAAGAAAATCAAAAGGTTTATTCTTTAATTGTGACAGCAAGTACAGTAAGGGACATAAGTGTGGTGAAACAAAATTATTCTACATAGATTGTGAAGAGGAATAAGAACAAGAACAAGAACCATCTCAAGATGAAAACGTAGAAGCAATTTCATCTGAAGAGTTGAATCCCATGATATCATGTAATGCATTGGCTAGAATTAGCACTCCTCAAACCCTCAAGATCGAAGGATACATCAAAAAGAAAAAGGTAATAGTTCTAATTGATTCTGGCAGTACTCATAATTTCATTCACTATAAATTAGCCAAAGCTCTCAATTGCTTTGTATATCCAGCGCCAGAGTTTCAAGTAATGATTGCAGATGAAGGAACTACCAATTGCTCAGGAAAATGAAATAAGCTCAATCTTACTATGGGGGAATATCTAATGAATAGTCCAATGATTTCTATACCCATGGGTGGTGCAAATGTTATACTAGGAATCCAAGGGTTACAATCATTAGGAACAATGGCTTTTAATTTTCAAGAACTTTTCATGAAATTTTCATTGGAAGGAAAAGAAATTGAGTTAAGAGGCATCAAAAGGAAACTCGGTAAGGTGATAAGCTCTAATGGCATGAAAAAATTATTGAAAAAGGGGCATCAAGGCATTATTACACAACTATTCTCACTAGATGTTCAAACATCTAAGCCATCTATTCCTCAAGATCTTCAAAGGATCATTGATAAGCATTCCAAAGTATTTGAAGATATTCCCAAAGGTCTTCTACCCACTCGAAATAATGATCATGAAATTCACCTAATTCCTGGGAGTGTTCCTCCTAACATCAGGCCATACAGATACCCTTATGTCCAGAAGGGTGAAATTGAGCGCATGGTTGAAGAAATGTTGGAGGCTGACATTATTAGACCTAGCCAAAGTTCTTACTCTGCACCAGTGGTAATGGTATTCAAGAAAGATAGCTCATGGCGTATGTGTCCAGATTATAGAGAGCTCAACAAGATCACTATTAAAGATAAGTTTCCCATTCCCATCATTGATGAATTGTTAGATGAACTACATGGAGCAATCTATTTCACAAAATTGGATCTTCGTTTACGGTATCATCAGATCAGAATGGAGGAAGATGATATCCCAAAAACAACATTCTGAACTCATGAAGGCCATTATGAATTTTTACAAATGCACCTTCCACATTCCAAGGGTTGATGAATTCAAATTTCAAGCCCTTCCTTCGAAAATGTGTGTTAGTATTTTTTGATGATATACTAATCTATAACAAGTCTTGGGAGGATCATGTGCAACGTGTTGACAAGGTGCTACAACTACTAAAGGAGAAACAACTATATGCCAAACCATCCAAATGTTTATTTGGAGTGAAGGAGGTAGAGTATTTGGGTCATATAGTATCTCATGAATGTGTCAAGGTAGACCCTAACAAGATTAAGGCCATGGTGGACTGGCCGATTCCCAAAACATTGAAGAATCTTAGATGATTTTTGGGTTTGATAGGTTACTACTGCAAGTTTGTTCGGAACTATGGAAGAATAGAAACACCTTTAACGACACTAACTAAGAAGGATTCATTTTCATGGACACCAGAGGCAACTAAAGCTTTTGAACAACTTAAAGAGGTGATGTGTAAAGCTCCTACCTTGACCACTCCGAACTTCACAAAATCCTTTATTGTGGAATGTAATGCCTCGGGAAATGGAATTGGTGTTGTTCTAGTGCAAGAAGGAAGGCCCATGGATTTTGAAAGTTGACCACTCAAGGGAAAGGACTTACACAAACCCATTTATGAGAAGAAAATGATGGAAATACTACATGAATTGAAGAAATTGTGTCCTTACCTAATAGGTAGGCACTTCAAAGTCAAAACATATCATGATAGTCTTAAATACTTCTTGGAACAAAGACTATCTTCAGAAGAACAACAAAAATGGGTAACCAAGATATTGGGTTATGATTTTGAAATCGCCTATAAAAAGGGGAAGCAAAATGTTCTGGAAGATGCACGTTCAAGAAAGGATGAATATGTTGAGGCCTTTCTCTATGCTATCTCGGTCATCCAACCCGATTGGATAATAGAAGCAAGGGATGAATGGAAGAATGACAAAAAAGTATGGACTCTCATTCAAAGGTTATAGCAGGATTCCAGTGCATCAGATACATTTACATGGAAAAATGATTCACTATGGTACAAAGATCGCTTATATTTATGTAAGAAATCCCAACTCAAACAAAAGGTACTATTGGAATTGCACACCTCTCCAGTAGGAGGGCACTCAGTATTTTTGAAAACCTACCATAGAGTCAAGAAGGATTTTTTTGGGGATGGCCTTAAAACTGATGTTCAAAGGTTTTTGGAAGAATGTTTGGTTTGCCAACAAAATAAGGTGGAAACAATTAACACCACGGGTCTTTTACAACCATTATCCATCCCAAGTCATTGTTGGGAGGAGGTTTCCATGGATTTCATCATAGGGTTACCAAAGTCTGAAGGAAAGAGTATCATGATGGTGATTGTTGATAGACTGACCATGTACGCACACTTTTGTGCTCTCTCATCCCTTCAAAGCTAGTGCATTTTCCACCGCATTCATGGAGACAGTTCAAAAGCTACATGTCAGCCCAAAGATTATTGTAAGTGACAGAGATCCCATCCTCACTGGACATTTTTGGACAAAATTGTTTTCTTGTTTGGGTACTCAATTGGCTCATAGCTCATCCTATCATCCTCAATCTGATGGAAAAACCAATATAGTGAACAAATGTCTTCAAGGATACCTTCATTGCTTTGTCTCTGATAAACAAACACAATGGTTCAAATGGTTACCCTTGGCAGAATGGTGGTATAACACTTCCTTTCATACTGCAACAAAAATGACACCATTTATGACACTTTATGGATACCACCCTCCT
>ML825684.1:82169-93486 GCA_009831015.1 Picea engelmannii | reverse complement strand
TATGTCATCTAGAAGCCCCAAAAGGTCAAAGTAATCAAAGTGGTTTAAGATATTTTAAAAGGTAAATAATAAATTGAAGTGATGAGTGTATTATAATTCAAAGTGAATACAAAATAAATTATTTCAATAATAAATTTAATGGAGAAATTAGAAGTAGACCCGACCCTAAACTAAGGAAAGTGGGCCAAGTGACCTAGAATATGTTTTTAAGGAAGCTACTTGGAGAGTATAAATAAGAGGCAAGACTCTCTCATTTGAATCACACTTGAGAATATTGAATATCTATATGTGTCTGAGGTAACCAAGGATATCTAAACCAGAATTCTGAGTGAAGGTGAAGAAAACAAGGCCGAAATGTAAGGAAGGATAAATTTTTTTGATGGTGCTTTCTAAGGTATGTTATTTACAGGTCATCTCACCATTTTCTCTATACATATATATATTTTTATAATGATTCAGACCGTGAAATTTCTATGCAAGTGCAAAAACATATCCAAGTATCTGTGGTAAAAAATTTAGCTTGTGGGTTGTTTTATTTTGGGAGTTAGACTTGCAGGAATTGCATAAAACACACTGATGAACATTGTGTATSAGTTTCAGATCTTTATACATTATAGGTTCAAAGTTATGATTACTTCAAGCTAGGGTTGTTTACTAATCCAAAACTAGGCATGTGAGACTAATGGAAAGTTTGATGAAAATGCTAGTCTCTTGTTTTTAAAGTTAAGGAAGGTTTGGAAGAATGTGATCATATACACCAGGTCTATTATAGAGCTACAAATCAGATTTGGATGATGAAATTGATGAGGGCTTTTGGTTGTGGTACATGTTGAGTACATGGTTGAGACAAGTAGTTGATGAGTTGATGCACATACATGATGTGTATAGTTGATGATGTTGGTACATATTGATGAGTCATAGTTGATGAGTAGTTGACACATGATTGGTACATACTTGGTACATGGTTGGATGCACTTGTTTATGGTACAAGTTGATTATAGGTTGGTGCATGGTTGATGCACTTGTTTATGGTACAGGTTGATTACAGGTTGATGCATGGTTCAAATTTATTGGTACAGGTTTACAGTAGTATATCTCACAGTGATAGTGTGACAGTGGTTCCATCATTCTACTTCTACTTCAGGGTGGAAAGATGGGGCAAGGACATGTGGTTGTAGCCACCTTCTGGTTGTAGCCAGAGAACATTGGGGGTTGTAGCCTCCTTCTGGTTGTAGCCAGAGAATTGGGGAGTTGGAGCTTCCCTTAGGTTGTCGCCTGAGAAACTAGGGGGTTGGAGCCTCCTTCCAGTTGCAGCTAGAAAACAAAGGAAGTTGGTCCTTCCAATGAATGTATTTCTTCAAGACATATAAGAAAAAACATTCCGTGGTTTTCTCCCCATTTGGGTTTCCATGTAAAACACTGGTGTACTGTGTATGTGTGTGATTGTTTATTTCTTACTCCTCATTATTGGATAATAATTCTACATTGATATAACATTTGAAGAAAAAGGATTATAATTATGCTATTACTGATTCACCCCCCCTCTTGGTAATCCAACAGTTGAGAGGCCAACAATATTCATAAATGCATCGTTCATGAGAAGTGTGTGGCTTTCCTTTCAGACAGTTGCGCACAATGCGCACCAAGGGTTGTGTTAACCTGCACATTGTGTGCACTGTGCACGCACTTCCTTTGGTGAATTTGCATACTTTAATTTTTTAACCAAGTGTATAGTTTTGTGCCTTTTTGATGGATTTGATGCTATATGTGTATTAATTGTTGTTGGCATTGATGTATTTCTTCAACCATTGCGTGCATTGCTGCGGACGATTTTAAGTGATAACACTTGTTATGGTTTTTTACTCTCTTTCTATCATTTTATTCAATTCAAGTATTGTTTATGCTAGGCAATAGGTTGGAAGTATAAGGGCATACACCCCCACCATAGTCTTTACCATTTTATTGCTTGATGTCATTGATTAAGGGTTTGGTAAGAGAAGTATAAGGGCATACACCCTGCTAGCTTAAAACCTAGCTTAAAGAAACTTGACTTGGGGAGTAAAAGGGATTACACCCCCAATGAGGTAGCTTCTCTAATCTCCTTGTGACTCCATTAACCAAATATTAAATGCACTAGTCATTAATTTGTTACATTGGAGAAATAAAATATTGCATTGGGAAACGTGAATTTTGGTCATTTTTACTTCTTGCAAAGTGGATTGTTTTCCTTGTGCCTTGGGAACCTCATAGCCACTAGGGTATACTCATATAAGGGATACTTATTTCTGTTGTTACAAATTTTCATCTTCAGCCATTAGGGCTGCATAAAACCTAACATACTTTCTTTAATAACCTTCTTATCAACCATTGGTTTTTGCTCAAAGTTTGCACATTTACTCTCCTTGTCCTAACACACTTTTTGGAAAAGTTTGAGGCGATTCCAGTGAATGATTTTCTTGTTGTAATACATTGAATTTTACAGCCATAGGGATGATATAATTTGCTACAGACAATTTTTTACAACAACCTTATCTTTTATGATAAGAGTATTGGTTTTTCATCTTGAGTTTAGCTAGCCAATTGCTAGTCTTTCTTTTGCATTTTATACTTGATCTTTAGCATTTATTGAGCAGATTATGGTGTTTTTTTCATGCTGATATATAATTTCATATATTGATTCAAATTAGGGATATAAATCTTAACTTTATGATCCAACTAACATATACTATTTCAAGGTGTGTTTTCTTGTGTCTCGGGAAGGTACAATCATCCGAAAAAGCACCATACCAGTGGGGAAGCCATTACTTGACTTAAAAGGAATCTATCACTACCCTTCATTCCATTTAGACTTTACCTATAGGGTATTAATTTATATTTACCTCTAGCTCCATCCAAATCCCCCTAGGGTCACCGTGATCGCCTCCCTAAAGTGACCTAGTCACCCTTGAAGTGCGGACCTACATCGAGGTGACATTGGGTGTAGGATTCGCAAGTTGTAGCACTTGTTTTGTGGTTGGGTTGGGCTTTTAAAAACCTACAACTTGCACTATAATAGTCCATATTGACTCACAAATGAACAAATGTTGTTTTGGATCCTCTGTCCCTGCTCCATGGTAGACATGAATTCTTAAAGTAGGTTTTACCCCTGCCATTGTGTTTTGCATGGTATTCTTTCCTGATAACACTAAATGATTCTTACTCGATGCACTACTTCCACTAATATCACTACTTTTACTACTATCTTTACTTTCTTCACTAACTATAATTGATAAAGCTTCCAATCTTGCCTCAATTCTTGGTGACACAGGGTCATGGGTTCGACGTAGAGTCTGATCTGAGTGGGATCTTCTTCTAATGGATTAAGTTGACATATATTTTCTTTTGTGTCCATAATTCTTTTGATCTAGAGTATTACATGACTAGTGTCTCTTTCCTCAATATCAATGTGCTACCCCTCTCTCTTAGCCATAGTCCTCTTCTTATTTTGTCTAAATCTCTTACCAACAACAACCTTGTTGTTGCAGTGCAACTCACACAGGAGTTCACTCTTCAGGCATGAAAAATTGGTTCTTTGATAGTGCAAATACCACATAGTATTTCACTCTTCAATCCTGACAACCTGGTTCTTATGCAGGCCTGATTTTTTTTTTCTTCTTCTTGTACTCATCCTCTAGACTTATGCATCCCTTTCATTGTTACAAAGTTCCTCAATCAATCCATCATTTACCAAGGCGTTCTTATGAAAACGATGCCAAATTATTGCTATACTTCCACTAGCAATATGTGACCTATGGAAATCATCCCATCTACATCATATGCATATCGTCAATATGAGACATCATTATACAAGCTTCAATTATCAATTTTCAAATATGTTTTATTCAAGATTTTTTTTTTCCCAAGGATGAGTTTTCTTCTCATAATTGCTTGGCTCTTGTAGGTGTAGGCATTGATATTCCTTACAGGCTTACATCCTTTCCATATCCAAGACCATTCTCCTTGCAATTTTCTCAATTTCCATGCTGCCAAAGAAGTTGTTAGCATATCATAAAAATTTTCAATTACTGATTTCTCAAATTTGTTTTATACAAGAAAATAAAATTTCCCATGCATGAGATTTATGTTCATTGTGTTTGTCTTTTGCGCCTATAGATGTTAGTCTTATTTATGGGCTTGCATCATTGACATATTGAAGACTACTCTACCTGCAATTTCTTCAACTTTCTTGCATCCAAAAAATATTGTTAGTACTCATGCACATTTTCAACAGTTCATGAAACGATCTCAAAGTTGTAATTTACCAACAATTCAATCATTGCCAACCATTATTCACATTTGAATTCAACCATTAATCATATTATCTAGAACATAACTATCATTCATTGTACGTGCATTATCTGCACACCAAGATTTTCATAATGCAATTTGTTACCCCCCATTCCTAGGGTTAACTAAAGCGATGATGTCTTGAGGCCTGCAGGTTGAATACATGGAATGTCGAGAGCCAGATGAGTGGAAAACGCCCCTCCTCTTACCACAGATCACCATTGATTGGTAGCAACATTGTCCACCACACTATATTGGACCATAGAGGACAACATGTATTGCTTCATGAGGTAACAACTCCAGTCTCGTGGTAAGTGTCATTTTAATAATTGAATCATTTGAACATGTTACAAAGGGTCCTTTCTTGATTTTGAAAACGTTTTCTTGGAAATTATTCCTTTTGCCTCATTTCACCTTGGTGGTTGACATTTTTTCCTAGTAAGTGGGTCACCCCCAAGAAAAGGGTTACTACTAGGGGATCTCCTTGAAGGTTCATCGTACTATTCCCATCCATACTTATCATTTTCCACACTGCTTCCTTTTTGTTTCCTTGCCTTTTGGGTTTTCAGGATTATTGACCCAAGAAGGGCTTGTACCTCATTTCATGGAAAGAACGGGGGGCTAAAGCCCCAGAGGGGTTGTAGCTGGAAAAATATAAGAGCCATAGATTATCCTCTAGATGCTGACCCTAAGGTCCCTAAAGCAATGCAATGCTTCTCCATAAAAATCAAGGGCCTATAAAACAAAACAGATAATTAATACATGTCCCACTTGTTGAGGGAATGCATTTTGTGGTGTCCTTTACTTTCATCCCTAAAACCCTGGTGATATATTTTCTCCCTAAAATCCTTGAGAGATATTTTCTCCCATTCACCTTGGAATTCACTCATTATATTGGAGTTGGAGGCTTAACCACCATGGAGAAGATCCCTCACTAGATCCACTAAATTGGGATCTACAAGATTTTTAGGGAGAAAATATCTCTCAAGGATTTTAGGGAGAAAATATCTCTCAAGTATTTTGGGGAGGAAATATCTCTCAACATCCATCAAATTAGGATATTGGTGAAAAAATCTCTCAACCATCCATGAGACTCTCAATGTTTCCTTGAGAGTAGGAAACTAGATGTGATGTGGATTCTCACACTAAATCATTTCCTTTTTCCAGTAAAAATGAATAATACTTCTGCACATATTATTTTGACCTTCATATGATAAATTTCTCCCCTGACATGTCTAGGGATCATGACAAACACTCCCTCACTTAAGTGTGGCAAATAGGTGTGTAACATTTGCACATGACACTATGTTTGTTCCTAGATTCAAGTGGCATTGTGGTGCTCCTTATTTTCAATTACACATAACACTCAATGCTTTGGACCATAATCAATTAATGGAAATTAAGGGGCTTGGAAATTTTTTTCATTGCAAACAAGAATGCAACACACCCTCTACAAAGGAACCCATAAATGAGACAATACAAGCCCTTGTATGTCAAGCAACCCCATGCCCAAAATTCATACCCCCATCAAACTCATACTCTTTTACATGGCTTAGAGAGGGTCTTCTTGGGAAACACTCCTTGACTTGGGGAATGACCTACCCAATAGGGCGCCATGACAACCCTCCCATACTTAAATTTGGCAATTTGTATAAGATCTTTGAGCATTTGTTTATTTTGAAAAGAGGGGATTTGATGCACATGTTTGGGTGGTTCTTTTATTAAATATGGCTTACTTGGAATTATACATGTGACTTTTGGACCCTTGGAGGGCATACTTGTTTGTCTTTTAAGGACCTTTCTAGGTGAAATCTATTCCATGGAGGAACTAGGTCACTTGGACCTTCATAGGCGCTTGAGTCCCATATGTTGGATGATGCGCCCCCACTCATTGCACACTTGGAAAGATGAACATTTCTTTTGGAGGTTTATGAGCAACATGAGATGATCACATTATGGACCCTTGCACCTCAACGTTAGCCTCAGGAGGTCTAGGATGTCATACCCTAGCCCTTGACATCACCTTTATTGATGGATTTATGATGGGGTTTGATAATCATGGTGGTGATGTTATGTGATTTGATGGAGAGAGATGCATTTCCAGTCACTATGGTACATGATGAGGAGACACATGGCCTTTCGAGGCCCAACGAACCTAGAGGCTCAACATCTCTCTTGGAGGCCTAACGTCACCCTTTTAGGGCATCATGTCACCATTAGGAGTTTTTATTTAATGTCATTTTTTTATTTGAAAAGTGTAAAGAAAAAATAGAGGGCCGACCCTCTTTTATTTTGTTGTTGATAAATTAAAGTGGACACATTAGGGTTAAGATGACCTTGTATAAATAAAGGTAATTTCACTCTCATTTGGTATCTTGGTTTTGAGAATTACATACTCTCTTGGATGGAATTTTTTCCCTAGTGTAATTTTCTCTATTTATTTCTTGGTGTTGACATAATTTTCAATTACTTCCTAATTATCTTAGGAAGCAAATGAAGAGTTATACATTTAATTGTCAATCTGGAGATCTTATGGAACTTGCAAACTGTCGTGCACAATCTATGCAAGAAGAGTGTTGTTTTAACTATGGTGATGTATCACTTTAATGCCACTTTTCAAAGATCATGATGCTTAATTAAGTCACCAAACTATACTATGGCCTAAGTTGCTCTTGCAGAAATTGAAATCACACTTGCAAAAATTGAAATCACACTTACGAGAATTGAAATCACACTTGAGGAAATTGAAATCACACTTGTGGTAATTGAAACTTATACTATGATCTATTGGTAAATTTCTTGAGTATAATGAAGTTCTTGTTTTGTTTCAACAATTAAGTGTTTGTTCATTCAATATTAATCCAAGAACATCATTCCAAAGTCACAAAGACTAAATCTAGAGGAAATCAGAAAATAAACAAATTAAAGTGCAACTGCAAGTGGATTTGAAACAATGTGAGTTGCATCAACATGAAAATAAATCCAACAACGCAAATCACAACAACAGAACTCTGTTATAATCGAAACTAAAAATACATGAGCTGTAGCAATGGAAAGCATAGAATGATTGTAACTTTACAAGAATCTGAATTATAGCTTTAAGAATAGAAACCAAACCACACATAAGTCACATTTTTGTTCCGTGCATATGGAACTGCAGTAAAATGAAAGAGGATGGTGAAATCAAATAGGCTATACTACAATTATGGAATGAAAACAAATCGAAAAAAAAGTCTATAATATGTGAATAAAGCTATGAATCTGGAATTACAAAACTTGAAAGAATACAACAATAAAATAAACTGAGCAAAAGTAAAATGCTAATTCCTAATCGTATTGTTATAGGAAGTACCTAACTAAGGAGGGTTCCCTACACCTTAGGAAAGGTATTTAGATATGAAACCAAAATCACACGATCACCAGTACATCAACACATGAATGAAAGATGGAAACAAAATTATATTTCCATAGTTTGAAAGATACAATAACAACAAATGTATTTGCTAGAATAATTTCCTTCCCTCAACTTTGGGGAGTCGAAGTTATTATACAACATGACTATTGTTCTAATATTATATAAACAATGGATGGAAAACCATGAGAATTTGACTGTTCATCCAGTTACAAATTTTCTTTCAAACTTTAGTGGGAATCAAGCATGTAATAACTCGATAGGAAACTAATTTCTCCTTTAGTCATCCACTTGCCTCCTTTCGCCTTTCTTCATGAATATTTCTTCCCAAATTGTAGCTGCAACATTGACTATTGTGATGGTGAGAAAATATAACATTACAATCAAAAGAAGGAACCATTGATGACAAAGGGAGAAAAAAAATAAGTTAAATGACAATGGATGAAAGAATGAAGGTAGGGGGAGAAATAGAATAATAAAAAGAATCATGAAATTACAAAGGGAGAAAAACTCTTTATCCTAGATGCCAAAGGGGAGAGAAATATATTGTTGGTGATAGGGGGAGTCACATGAAAAAAAATGATCCATTTTCCATTGATGTCAAAGGGTGAGAGAAACAAAGTGATGGATAGAGTAGAATGCATCACTGCAAAAGGAAGAAGGTGTTGCCATCAATGACAAAGGGGGATATTGTTGAGAAAATTTTGTCATTGATTTCAAAGTGGAAATGATGATGATGATGATGTAACAATGATGATCATGATGTGGTAGTGATAGAGTGAGATTGTTTGAGCAATATTGATGAAGCCTTGAAGACATGAAGTCATCAATCCATGAAGTGGTCAAGCCATGAATACAAGCCAAAGTGAATCCCAGAAGCCCCTAAAAGTGATGATTATGTGTCCACTTGAAGAATCATTGAAGAGCCTTGAAGGAGGCTTGACATAAGTGTATATAACTCCAAAGTCCCCCCCTTATGGCGTAGCTTTTAAACATGGACCTCAAGGGATGAGATAAAATGTGGTTTTCTCCACATGCTCACTTTGAGTTTTACACATATGGATCCATGAGGGATCCTACAAGATTTACAAGATAAATATTACAAGCCTACAAATGTCCAAGATAAAGATTGCAGGATGAATATTGTTGAAAGTATTAGTTTTGGTCAATTTAGATACCCTGTATTTGAGGGTATTTTTAACCTACATAAATAACTCAAATGGTAGAACAAGTTACATGGTTGGAAATATTATTCCGATACCTTTCCAATGGTATATGGAAGTCCCTCTAACTCCCTAGGAATGAGGAGATATGAAGTTTTTTGTCCGACAACCCAACCATAAAATTGAGGTCGGCTCAGCTAATATTTGGGAACAAAATTACTATAAATATAGGATATAATTTCACATTATTAGTGAAACCAATGAAGATATCAAGTCTGAGGTGCGCTCAAGGTTTTGGGGTGTCTTTCTGGTGTTCAATATAAGTCTAAGGGATTCTTTTAAGGTCTTCCTTATTCTCAAGGTATGTTATAAGGTTGTGATGTTGTCGTATGCATTGTTTTGATGTTGTGATGCTACCATATGCACTTCTATGTAGGTTGTGATGTTTCCATGAGTGGACATTTCCATTAATGGATGTTCATGTGAATGGATGTTTCCATCAGTGATTACATTCTCATAATGATGTTATGAGGCTTGCTAGACTGTGAAGGATTGTCTATGAAATGAAGCATGTAGGTGGATTTAGAAGTAAGTTGTATGGATATCTTGGATTGGTGATATACTAATGAGTTCGTGCTTAGTTAAGAATATTGTTGTCTCTAGTAGGTTGGTGCCTACATCTTATTAAATTTGTGCTCAGTCGAGGAGATTTGTGTCTATAGTAGGTTGGTGCCTACATATTGTTGAGTTGGTGCTTTATTAAGGAGATTGGTGTCTCCAATAGGTTGGTGCCTACAAACAATTATAAAAGACAACTTTTTTGGTTTTCTCCCATTTTGGTTTCCACGTAAAAATCATTATGTTATGTGTACATATTTATGTGATGATGAATGGAGTTGTTAATGGTTAATGTTTACATGATATACTTAAGGTTAAAAATGGTAAAAAGTGCTTAACACTAATTCACCCCCCTCTTAGTATTGGTGAATATTCCAACATCCTCATCTTTTTGGTTTTTAGGCTTATTGACCCCAAGAAGGACTTATACCTCATTTCATGGGAAGAAGGGGATAAAGTCCGAGAGGTGTTGTAGTTGGATAAAGATAAAAGACATAAATTATAATATAGATACTTTCCCTAAGGTCCTACAAGCAATGAAATGATTCTCCATAAAAAATTGAAGGACCTTTTAAAAAACAAAACACATAATTAATGAATGTCCCACTTGTTGAGGGGATGCATTTACGGTCTCTTTTAATTTCCTTGCACATGGCACTCAATATGTTTCTATATCCAAGTGGCATTGTGGTTCTCTTTACTTTCCATTGCACATAGCACTCAATGTTTTGGACCATAATAAATTAACGAAAATAAAAGGGCTTGGAAAAATATTGCATTGTAAACAAAGATGCAACACATCCTCCACAAAGGAACCCATAGATGAGACAATATGAGCCTTTGATATGTCAAGAACCCCATTCCAAAAAGTGATACCCTCATCCACCTCATATTCACTACATGACTTAGAGAGGGTCTTCTTGGGAAACACTCCTTAACTTAGGGATTGATCTACCCAATAGGGCACTATGACTACCCTCCCGTGCCTAAATTTGGAAAATTGTATAAGGTATTTGAGAATTTGTTTAGTTTTAAAAGGGGGGATTTAATGCACATGCTTGGGTGATTATTTGATTAAACGTGGCTTACTTGGCATTGTAAACGAAGATGCAACACACCCTCCACAAAGGCACCCATAAATGAGACAATATGAGCCTTTGATATGTCAAGAACCCCATGCCAAAAAGTGATACCCTCGTCCACCTTATATTCATTACATGACTTAAGGAGGGCCTTCTCGGGAAACACTCCTTAAATTAGGGATTGATCTACCCAATAGGGCACTATGACAACCCTCCCATACCTAAATTTGGCAAATTGTATAAGGTATTTGAGAATCTGTTTAGTTTAAAAAGGGGGGATTTAATGCACATGCTTGGGTGATTATTTGATTAAACACAACTTACTTGGCATGATACATATGACTTGTGGACCCTGTTGGCAAATTCAGTGGGCAGAATGCAGTGAATGCTTGTCATTGATGACAACAGTGAGGATTGTTGGCAAATTCAGAGGACAGGTGGCATAAGATCGAGCGCCGTCGGAGATATCCTCATCGGCAATTCGGGGATTGGGATTTCAAAGTGCAAAGAACAATGTCAATGAAAACCCCGAAATCGCGAGACGCGAAATCACGATATAATCACGACCGTCATATTAAGGATGAGATCTAGACCGTTCATTTGTATGGACACGTGGCAGCCAGGAGGCCTCATCGACAATTCGGGGATCGGGATCTCAAAGTGCAAAGAACAATGTCAATGAAAACCCCGAAATCGCGAGACGCGAAATCGCGATA
>ML825684.1:44219-82069 GCA_009831015.1 Picea engelmannii | reverse complement strand
GTGGTGCTAGGGAGAACAGGTGTTCTCTGTTATGCAGGTTGGAGCCTGTGTAACTGGAAGTTGGTGCTTCCATCCAGTTGGTGCTGGAATATTCAGGAAGTTGGTGCTTCCATCCAATTGGTGCTGGAATACTCAGGGAGTTGGTGCTTCCTTCTAGTGGGTGCTAGAGAAAACAGAGAGTTGGTGCTCTCAACAAGTTGTAGCTTGTAAAACAGAGGTAGCAGCCTGACATTGAGTTGGTGCTCAATTGTAGATGATGTACAGAACTGAAAAAGACTGCCTATCATTTCGAAGAAGAAGAGGTTTTCTCCCTTTATGGGTTTCCTCGTGAAAATCTGTCTCTGTGTGTATTTTATGTGTGACTGATGATCTTTACTCTTACTGTCCATATGCTGTATGTTGCTTGATGACACATGAAGAAATATTAATAATTGTTAAGAAGGTATAAAATTGTTTAAGCTTATATACAACTGATTCACCCCCCCCTCTCAGTTGTATTAGTATTTCCAACAGACCCTTGGAGCACATACTAGTTTGTCTTTTTGGGACCTTTCTAGGTGTGCACTATTCCATGGAGGAAACTGTGCCATTTTGATTTTCATGGGGGTTGCAAACCCCAAGGATGGACGTCATACCCCACAATATGGGTAGGGGACCATGGAGCCATTGTACACTTGAGATGATAGATGTTGAATTTCTTATGTGGACAAATTGGTTTTAGATTACCTCATATAAATAAAGGTCATCTCACTTTCATTTTAGACACAACTCACTTGAGAATTACATAACTCTTGGCTGAAATTTCCACCCTACTTGGGAAATTGTCTCTATATTGTCTCTTGTGCAATTGGATTCTTCACTTGTCTATTGGTTGAAGGAAGGCTAATGACTTCTCTTGATATTTGTTTCTTGGAAATTGTGTTGGAATATCTTGATAAGTAAGGGTTTTTAATGCTATGTCTTGGATTAGGAAAGATATTTATGCAATTGTAAGTTTTTTTTTTTCTTCTTGATTTCAAATTTATTTTTTCAAACTTGTGGAGGAGTATAAGGGAATACACCCTCCATCAAGGATCTATATTTTGTTGTCATTGAAAGGGCTATTGCAAAGGTTTCTACAAGGAGTAAAATGGCTTACACCCTTGTAGATTTAACTTGCTAAGGTTTTCTTACTCTATGGAGTAAAAGGGATTACACCCCTAGTGGAGTAATAAACCATAACTCACAAACAAGAGACTCCATAAACCAATAGATAAGGCACTAATAATTTTTCATTGGATATTGAATATTGTACATTGCTAAATGTGATTTCAAGGGGATTGAATTGTTCAAGTTTAAAATTTAATTCTACATGCTTTTAGCTATATTGCACCCTAAGGGCATCTTGTTTAGCCAAGTGATCTAGCTTCTCTAATAAAAATTTAGCTACAACCAATAGGTCTGCAAAAAACTCACTCACTCACTTTTCTACGACTTAAATTCACTTGTAATCCTTGGTAATTGTTCTACTGGTTATAAGTTATTGTTTGGGTGGTTTACTTGATTTTAGTGGCTATAAATTGTTTCTATAGGAAAAATTTTCTACAACCATAAGGATGTTACAAAATATTACTGATAACACTTAATAAGAACCCTCTTTTACCATCAAAGTCTTGGTCTAATTATTGGGAAATTATCTACTTGTTTCTAGCTTTATTTTCCAACATCATATACTTGATTTTGATGTTTTAATTTGCAGATGTCGTAACCTATATATATATATATATATATATATATATTGGTGGTTTAGCTTAAGTGGATGAGTGTCGTTATTTTCTCGATTGAGGTATTGGGGTCGAATATATATATATTGGTGGTTTAGCTTAAGTGGATGAGTGTCGTTATTTTCTCGATTGAGGTATTGGGGTTGAATCCCTGGCCAAGAGCCTATTTAGGGACTCACTTGATGTCCCCATTAGGTTAGTCTTGTAATCAAGCCAAATGATTTACCTCATTTACCATCCAAAAAATGTGGGGAAGTACTCGGGGGTTTCCCGTGTTGTATTCCCAGGTATATATATATAATTCTACAATTTTGGGACAACAAGGTTTCTTACTGATTCCCCATTGGTTTTGAGGCTTTAATCATTATATATTGTCTTGTTCCGGGGAGGTATAACATTGTTTTGCAGATACAAAACCTTGGAAACCATTCACCATCTCATAAGACCTTTCTCAAACCTCATTTCCACTCTTGACCTTGACCTATAGGGGAATTATTCAGGCTCTTTTATTCTCCCATCACAATTATTTCCCCTAGGGTCACCGAGAAGCCTCCCTTGTGTTAGAGTTGTCGTTCACTAAAAAGAGGGGGACATCTATTTTTTTTTAACAGGAATGGTTGGAGTTGTATTATATTAAAAAAGCCACCAAAATTCAAAAAGATACAAGTGGCAGGGTGCAGGCACCTCTGCTGCTTCCATAGAAGTGAATGTGTCTATCTATATTTGAGAGAGATTTAACCATTGTTCTAAATAAACTACAATTCTCCCATGTGAAGATGGAAATAAACATATTTAACAACAACAAAAATTTGTAATTCATAAAAAGTTAATGCTAGATGTAGGGCTGCCCTGGTTCTTCTTGTTGAGCTTTTGGGTTCTCCTCTGCCTAGTGCGCCTCTGTGAAGTGATGATCTTGGTTCCGTTATGCCCAAATGAAATCTGAGAAGCCGGACACTATAGGAACATGCTGGTCATTGTTGACAACAAAGGGAAAATTCGAGGGTAGCTGGGATTCATCGGTGCCAACAAAGTGTGCTGGCTATTGGGGATTTCCCAAGCGTTGAGTTACAACTGCAATCTGTCTTGTGTTTCGGTTGAACCCCCTTAGGATGATTGCCAATTCTTGATTGTGGTGAATTTCTTGTTGCTGCATTTGGGACTATATCTCTACAATTCTTTCGTGAATCCCCTACTTTTCCTGTTGAAGCTTGCAATGTCGTGTATCTGAGCGTTCTTCAATTTGCCTGCAGTCTGTTTCTAGAGCTTGGAATTTCTCTCGAAGTTCTTCGACGGTGCAGACTAGGCAGGAACAAGGAGCTATGGACCTTCACTACATAATGTAATGGGAGTACGAGAGGATGAGAGGTGAGCATGCACTGTGTAGAAAGGAGTGGGGGCTGGCTGAGAGAGAGACTCGAAAGGAAGGATGCAAGGAGAGACCTTTAGAGCCGAGGGAAAAGTAGAGCCAAATGAGGGAAGTGTACAGGTTAAACTGAATCCAATGGGAAAGGATCAATAAACCGTTAAGTGAGAAGGGAGCCATTGAAACCCATGAGTGAAGGTGATTTCGCTCAGTGGGAGAGGACATAGCTAACGTTGAAGGGTGATGGCAGATCATCTGGATATGCAGACGAGGATCCTTAGTTAAAAGGGCTCTCGAGTGTGGGGGGAGGAATGACACGGGGGGGGAGAGGGGAGGGACGTGGGTAGCAAGGGGGGTTCACGTGCTAAGAGGAGCGAGGGACAGAGAAAGCATGGGAGAGGGTAGGGGGTGGTACATGAAAGTCAAGATGGATGGGAGAGGGGAAGGGGGAGGAAGGGAGGGGTGAAAGAGGGGGAGGACAGAGGGGAGAGTGTCAAGTGGAAGGGTTAGGAGAGGGAGAGAGGGGTGAGTAAAGTTGTACTTTATATTAGGCAAAGGGGCGAAGGGACAAGCTTAATTAAGGAAACCAAACATAAGAGGAGATTTGATTGGCAATTAGATGGCTCTGTTCTAGGATTTTTGCTGCTTTTTCCAAATTGTCTACCTCAGTGTTTTGAGCTCACAATATATGGAAGAAGCGTAAGATGATGAAATTATTCTTTAGGGAGTTTATTCCTGAGCTTATACCTTTAAGAGGGTGTTTTGGCGAAGTTGACAGACCTCAAAGCTCCTTTATGACTATTTCAAAATCCCCTATAACAATTAGAGTTTGAATGTTCCTCTCCTATGCTAGATTTAGTCCCATGTAGACTGCAAGTATCTTTGCTATGTTATTAGTGACTTTACCCAAGCCCCAAGAGAAATCAACTGTTTTTTGTCTTCCATAATCATAGATGACCCCCCCTGCCTCGCACTTTTCACCCCTGGGTTACCTGTTGCTGCTCTGTCAAAGAAGAGAAGGGAAGTATGTTGTTTTCTTTTCCATTGAGAGAATTTATTGTTGTCAAGATGCAGTTGCAAACATTATTGTTTAGGAGTCTTCCTAGGAGAGGTGGGGATAGCCCTTGATGACCTCCGAATGTAGTTAACCCAATCTTCTTCACTTGGATCCAAGATGCCTGGAAGATCGAAACTGTCTGCTTTGGTTATGAAGATTTATGATATTAAACCATAGATATTAGCAAAAATTATATGCATAGGGCGAAGATTCTTGCAAAAAATATCTTGATGGCGAGCTAACCAGAGTTCACAACTGAAAAATTTGGGAATTTGTCTCCAGAGAAGAGAGAACTATTTTTTGTTTTTGAAGCTGCCAGCATATCTTTGTTTCCAGAAGGTAAATAGGTTATTCCAATTGTCTGGGGGAGGAGGGGGAATGGGAAGGGAGAGATAGATGAGGTTCTAGAGTTGGGTATTCCATAGAAAGGTGGGTGATGGTTTCAAAGGATATAAGACAGAATGAGCAACGGCAGGGGCCCTGGATGCCCCATTTAAGGAGGTTTTCAACTGTTAAGATTTTTCCATGGACCAAGGGCCAACATAAGGTATTAATTTTGGGTAATGAGGGACGAGACCATATCTCTTTCCAGATATTAGAGGGGGAGGGGTGGAGACCTTGAATTTCAAAGAGAAGATGGGTATATCCGTCCTTGACAGAAAAATATTTTTCTCCCCAACTTTGAGAGTCTGAAATGGAATGGTTAGGGGGAGTGCAACCAACCATATTGTTGAAGAATATGGGGAGGAGTGGTTTAATAAAATCTGGTGGATTAGATGACTTCCATTTGATCCATTCCCCTTCAGTGCTCCAGAGGCAAAATTCACGAAGTTTGGAGAATCCATTAGAGCAGCACCAATTTTTGAGTGGATGGAGAGTAGCGTGGGTTTTCAGGGGTTCACGATTGAGGATACGAGCCATCCAGATATTTATTAAATCTCCATTCCCAGGGGCCCATGAAATCTTGGCCTGAATAAGAGAAGCAACATTTTTGAGAAGGCACCAAATTGGAGAACCCGAGAGGGTGGGGATGGGTCTGTTAGGGTCCTAACCCGCACATAGGTAGAACAATATATTCGAATGTAATAAAGGTCAATATTAATAAGGCCTTTCAATAAAATAAAATAAGGTGGATGTAAGAAGACCTAATAGAAGCTTCCACTTCTAGAAGGATCTTCCTCTAGATGCTTCTTTTTAGTATAAATAAGAGTCGAGGGTATGAGAACCCTAGCTTGGAGATTATTGTAATAGAGCTCTGCTCAACTAGAGGTTGCCCCCTCAAAGAGGCCCGTGAGCATTGCTTTCAGATTCAAAGTTCTATTTCTGTTGTTATTCTTATATCATTTCAGTGTTATTGTGGTGAATGTTCTGGTTAGATTGCTGTTATTCTACCATTACTAGCATTTTATTTCTGTTCTGCATACATTTTATATCTGGTATATTACAGGGTCCATCAAAGCATCATAGTCTAGAGGATTGGAAGTATTTATTTAGGAGAGATAGCTTCCACCAATCATGTTTACCTGTGATTAAACACCAAGCTAGCTTAGCTCCCAATGAGCTATTCATTAATGCTAGATCCTTGATGGCCAAACCTCCTTTGTTGTAGGGTTGGAAGACTTGTTTCCAATTTATAAGGTGGAATTTTTTCGTGTTCATTTTTCCACCAGCCCAGAGAAATCATCTTAGAGCTCTGGATATTTTCCCTAGAATGCCTTTGGGAGCTAGTAGTCCTGAGCATTGAAAGATGGAGAGGGATGAAAGAACTGATTTTATTAAAACAATTTTCCTAGCAGGATTGAGCCAATGGCCTCCTCAATTTTGGATTCTCGCTGATATTTTCCCAATGATTTATAACTAGGCTGAAGAACCATAAGAGTTGAGGAAGATGGGCATTCCCAGATATTTGAAATAATTCCATGTTGTGATGACGGGGAAGCCAAATATTTTGGCGATTTGTTCTTTTGTATGCCCTGGGACATGCCATCCATAAATTCTGCATTTTGATATGTTCAACTTGCCACCTGAAGCTGCGAGGAAGGAGCTGAGAATATTTTGGAATCATTTAGTGGTGCGAATTGTGGCTGATCCTAGTAAGAGAGTGTCATCTGCAAATTGAGAGTGGTTTATTTCTTTTACCCCTCTTGCTATGTGTAGACCAAGGAGATTTCCTTTTCTTTGTTCTTCTTCCAACTTTTGACTGAGAGGGTCTTCTAGCAAAATATAGAGAAACAAAGAGAGGGGACAACCTCGTCGAAGGCCTCTGCTAGACTTGAAAAAATTTGCAGGATTCCCATCAAGGAGAGGAGAAACCCAAGGCGTACTGATGCAAGCTTTGATCCAATTGATAAAGTTTTCTGAGAATCCATATGCTTTGAGGATTGATAAGAGAAAACTATGTTTGACCCGATCAAAAGCATTTTCCATGTCAAGCTTGATGACCATAACTGGAGTTTTAGTTTCTTACTAGAGTGAATGGCTTCCTAAACTAGTAGAAGAAATAGAAATTGGAGGGATTGGATTCTTTGGGGATGAGGGATAGGAAAGTAGAATTGGTTGCCCCTCACTTTTTGCTTGTGCAAAGTGTAATTTAGCATTTTTTTCAGGTCCTGTTTGATGATGTCCTAGTAGGATCGATAGAATCTCATTGGAAATCCGTCAGGTCCAAGAGCTTTGTCAGGATCCAAACTCCAGATTGATTTGGCTATTTCTTCCTCTGATATTTCCTAGACTAGTTGATTATTTTCTGGTTTTGATACTATCTCAGGGATGTTAGCAAGCATGCCAATAGGCTCCATATTTATTGATTCCTCAATTGGTTGCTGGTATATATTGTTGAAGTGGTGATAAGCCTCTGTTTTAACTTGCTCGAAGGAGTCAATTTTTTGTCCTGTGCTAGAGGTAATGGAGGTGACTGTGTTTTTTTTCCTCTGAAATCGAGCTTTCTTGTGGAAAAAGGAGGTGTTTGAGTCTCCTATTTTTTTCCAGAGGTTTCTGGACTTCAGGCACAAGTGTTCTTCTTCTCTGTGCAATGTGTGTTGAAGATGATGTTGCGTCTCTTTTTCTTGATTCATCAACATTTCTGTTACTGTTTCTAATTCCATTTGTTGCTGAATTTTCCTCAGCTACTCTATTTTTTCTTGCTTTTCTTATTTAGGGGGAGTGAAAGTTTTTTTCACCCACTCTTTAAGTGAAAAATTTATGGATTTGAGCTTACTTTCCTAGACAAAATTTGGGGAGCCAGAGAAGGGGGTAGTCCATGCTTTTGTAATGAGAGAGGGAATGGCTGGGTTGTCCAACCAGAGTTGGTTGAAGTGGAAGGGGAGGGGGCCAAAGTTCCAAGGGGAGAGGAAAGAGAGGGTAATAGGTTTATGGTATGAGACTGCAAAGGGGAGGATTTGTGAGGAGATGACAAAGGGGGAGAGGAGAAATTTTCTACTAATGAGGAAATGGTCCAGGCAGTCTGCTATGTGTTGAAGGCCAACCCGTCTGTTGTTCCAAGTGTAGTTTCCTTTTACAGGTTTGATGTCTTGCATATCCCAATCTAAAATGAGATCGGTGAGATTTTATGAGAAAGGATCTCTTACTTTGTTTCTTCCTTTTTTTTCTCCTAGATTGAGATGGGTGTTGAAGTCTCCCCTGATTATACAGGAGGAAGGATCTATGGAGTTTCTGAGATCCGAGAGAGAGTTCCAGGTTGGCATTTTGTCTTTATAAGAGTTTGGCATGTAGACATTGGCCACATAAATGATACTATTGTTGTCCTTATTTTTTAGAACTATTAAGAGCCAATTTTGGGTTTCAAATATTACCTTAGAGTTCGAAGTTTGCTCATTCTCGAGAGTTGTGATGCCGCTAGAGGCTCCTTGGGAGCTAACAGCTGCTCCGCCAATGGTGTTGAATTTTTTTTTTGTTACTTCCAGAAGCGATGAAGAATCCATTTTAGTTTCTTGAAGGAGGATGACTGAGGGGATAGCCATTTTTTAAAGATATTTTAGTGCTTTGTCTTTAATCTTACTTCCGAATCCCCTATAATTCCAAAAGAGAAAAATCATTAGAGGGTGGTGGGGGGAGCTCGGCTACCGTAGGATGAGTGTTCCGTTCCTCTAGTCCCTACTTTCCTTGTTGATGTGTATATAGTATGTTCTATAGTATGCTTCTTTCCTTGAGCGTTTTCTTTTGTGGTTGCTTCTTCTCTGACTTCCTTATTCATCCGTCACCCCCATTTTCTTCACTTCTTCGATGGGATCTCTCCTTCTTATTTTTCTTGATTGTGTTGAGTGTGCAAGTGTGCGACTGAATTTTATTGCTCTGAGGATCCTTGTGCTCCCTCCATGGAGGGATCGTCTACATCTGACTCATCGTTGAAGCTGATCAGGGGTGGGTCAAGGGGAGGAGGAGGGTTCAAGGATGGAGGAGGGTCCTTCTTTGAAGAGGTTTCTCCTAGCCGATCAAAGGGGTTGTGACTAAGGATAGGAGGGGGGTTGGAGGGAAAAGAGGGGGGCCTTTTGGGTAGGGATTTCAGAGCATGGTTTTGTCATGGGGGTTTTGTGTTGGGCAAAGGGCCTGAGGGCCCTAGACGAGATCCATTATTTTTTCCGTTGGAGGTTTTTTTACGAACCTGTTTCCATCTGTCTTCTTGTAGAGATGATTTAGTTTTTGAATGTTTCTTGTTTTTGGGGAAGTTCTTTTTGAGGTGCCCGTATTCATGGCATGATTTTCATTTGAACGAGAGTTGCTCATAATCTAGTTTTTAGATGTCGATCTAGTCATTCAAATTTAATTTAATATCTTCCGGGATCCCTTTTTAATCTAGGTCTACTTCCACACAGATCCTGGCATAGGAATAAAGACTAGATTTGGGTTCTTCCCTATCAATATATTTTCCAAGGGCGTCTCCTATGATTTTCAGGACTTCATCACCCCAACAATGAAAAGGCAAGTGTGGAGTCCTTACCCACACTGGAACTACTGAAGGAATATCATTTTTTGGGTCAAAATAATGTGTCCATTTATTTGAATATAACCCTCTTGGCCCAAAGAAATATGGACCATTTCTGAAAACAATATCTCTGTCTGATTTAAGCTCTAAATAAAAAATATATAATCCCTTACCGCAAAAGAAGTGATTCATGCATCCTTGGACCATAGGATGCCAATTCCACTCAATCCAAAGATCTATTTGTTGAGGTGAGGGCCAAAGGCCCATGAACTGTCTGACAAGCGCTTTAGAGGCGAAGGAAAGATATTTTCTTCTCGCAGTGGTGTTGGGAATTGAGACTTCAGGGATCTGATCCAGTTTTTTAACAAACTGGGAAGGACTAGATTACATCGGAGGAGGACAAAGTGATCCCACGAGGGCCTTGAAGGAAACAACTTCATCTTGGAAGTACGGAGGGGGATCTAGGTTCGGATCTGCAGAGGCCATAGGGGGTCGAGGGGCGGTGTAGGAACCACTGAAGGAGAAGGCCTAGGGTTTCTCAACAATGACGATGGCAAGGATCCAGTTACAATCTCTTCAATATTAGGCTGTAGGATGTGGAGTAAAAGTTAGTAAAACAAATAAAAAGAGGGGGACATATATTGAGGTGAAAATGATAGTTGTTTCCACTTGTGTCACACATTTGTGTCTTGGGTTGGGATTTTCCCAAACTACAAACTGTGTGAAAATAATATACACTTACTTTGTTTATGTATGTTTCTTCTTCATTTTACTCTTCATATAAACTAGCAATAGTGGAAATTTTACCTTCCATGAAATCTTTCAGATGCCTTTGTTGTTTAGGGACATTGACCATATCCAATAAATATGCATATTCTTTTATTGTAGCCAATTGTTTTAGAATATTGTACTTAGATTAAGAATAAGAGGTGAAAACTTCTTGACTTTGGGTACTGCTTGTAACCTGAGAGTTAACTTGTTGAGAGGAGGATCTAAGGGAAAAATTAGTCTTGGGAGGAGCACCCTTTCTCTTGTTTGCATAAGATTTATTTTAGGTTCCAACCATCATAACATCCTCTTATTGAGTCCAATCTAAGGAAACAATAGTTGTATCATCTCTTTTTCCAAATACATGGTCTCTTGCATTCTTTTTGACTTCAAAAGTATTTTCATCATGATTCTCTTCACAAAACTTGCACCAATTTCTTGGAAAAATAGCCTTAGGATGAAAATTATTAGGTTGATTCCGAAAGGCAGCCTTGGAAGAAGTTTCATTTGGAGTAGAGGTAGAAGTCGCCCATTTTATCTTTAAATAAATCATTAGATTTCTCATATCTTGTACCAACTATAACACATTTGACATGCCATCCTTTTTTACAAAGTCCTCAACAAGAAGACCTGTTCTTGCCAATTGTTCCTCAAATTATAAGCAAGTTTGTAATGCATATCCCAAATTTTTAGCATTGTTTTCCTCAATCTTACAATGATAGATAGAATGGAAAGTGTTATAGTAATGCATTAATGCAACCTGATTATGAGATCTGATGATTTCTGGAATCTAATTGTATAATTTAGTGAAATGCAGATTGAAAGATTTAATAGTTTCATCCTTGTTATAAACAAGATTGTTGTAATATCTAAGAAAATATACTAGAATTTGAGGTTACCCATATGTTGATTTAAAAAAACACGATAACACATCCCAAGTTGTAAAGATCTTGGGTGGTAATTCAAAGAAATCATCCGTACCCTTCCCTTCCAAGGAATCAGAAAAAAAGTCCCATGCATGTGTCATTTTCATTTGTTCCAATATTATGGCATGCATTTGAAAAATAAATAAGATGTTAATTGATTGAAACAATGTCATCAACAAAAAACTTAGGCAAATTATCTTTGAATTTAGGAAGAGGTGTAGTGGCTGGAGCCAAATCTAGAAGAGAAGACACATGCAATGGAGTAGAATTTGCATCCTCTTAAAATTTGAATAAACAATATTGTTTGATGACTTTAGTAGGATTTGTAGTTGACACAACATGATTGTAGTGGTTGGACATGCATCCAATTAGATAATAAGATGAATCTTGTGAAGAAGTGGATCAAATTTTACTACCAAAACCACCAGATGAAGTCATTGTGGGTTTCCTGGAAGCAAAATATAATGAAATTCTTGTTACTTAAGATGAATAATTTGAAAAAGATCTTCTAATTCTTGGTTGAATATTCTCTAAAACTTCATTTTTCTTTCCTAGTTCTAAGAGAGGATCGAATTTAGGAGATTGACCTCTTAACGACGATATTGGGTGGACCTAAGAGAAAAATTTACTTAGGAGGCCTTGTTGTGAGTGGGAAATCCCTCCTACGGACTAGCACTAAGGATTTTATCATGCATGCAGAAATGACCTAAAGATTCTTACTTTTTACCATCATCCCATGCCTAAACCCCCACTACTCATATGTAAATACAAGGCTCAAGAGATTAAGTTGACGTACCTTATTTTTCGTGTTTGATGTTGATCCCTTTTTGCGCTTGGCCGTTCTTTGATTGCAACTCTCCTCCCAATGTTGACCTGCATTCACTAAAGACAAACAAAGAACTCCACATGCATTTGATCTATGAACTAACGGGTTAGAGATTTAATCAATCATACAATCAATATTCCAATAATGACAATCTCATATGGCGAGATGGGAAAAGAGATTCTTTTATTAACTTCACAATGATACCTTACAATGATAATGTTGGCTACTGCTCCTCGAACCTAGTCTTGGGCTCTTCTTCCACTGTCCTCTAACTGCTTTTCTCTATACTTCTCTTTGCACAAGGATTGCTAAAGGTTGGGACAAAGGGATCACTTAATCGGGTATAGTTTCTTTAATATGATTCTCCTCTTTTCAAATGGGACTCCTATCCCTTCTTTTATAGGTTAGAAGGAGATAGGTATTTGGTCGAATGACTAACCATGCATGGCCGAAAGGTTTAGTTAACTTACCCAAAGTTGTGTGTTCCATCAACAACTTTCCTTTTTTCGTGCTTTTGTATGTACACACGGGTTGTCTTGGGTCAGCTAGTGTGTACACGCATGTAGTAATGGAGCAGGGTGCGTGGGCCTTTATAAAAGGGGTTTTTAAGAAGAGTTGTTCAGTAGTGTTTTGGCAAAGAAGGAATATGAGATGGCATGATGCCAGGTAAGCATGTCTAGTGAAAATTAGGGTTATAACAGATGCCCCCTAATATTTGAGGTTAGAAGAGCATTTGATGATCGAAATACATTAAAATCTTCACCTATGTTCCAAACAAGTGAGCCTAGGGACCAGAAATCGAGAACTGCCTTCTGCAAAATAATAATTGTCTCACCGAGGCGGGCATACCCATGCTCGAGATGAAATAAAATCATGGCTACCAATCAAATACAATGTAGATCCATTTCATATAACTATATAAAGTGTATCCATGAGAAATACACAGTGGAGCTACATATTGAAATAAAAAAGATATACATGTAGAGTATCCATCTTCTAGAAGCTGATATGGCCTGATGGCTAGAGATGAGGTCTTCATAGCTCGAGTAACAATTTCAAAATCTTCAAAACTTGGGTAGGAGTGTAATATGAGTGTACGACTTCACTAACCAGAGGTCTTCGACGGATCGTCGATCATGGACTAGAGAATCTTGATGATCAGACTGAAGGCTTCATTGATTTCAAACAAAGATTTGATTGGACTTTGAGGATGGCTGGGCATGAGGGCAAGAGACAAACTACAGAGGGCCGACTCAGGATTAGAAAAAATTTCCTTGGATAATAGCAAGACAAAAGATGATACTTAGGCAACATGGCATTAACATAAGTTTACGAGGCAGGAGGCAACACAAACTCCCCATGTGTTTGGAAGAATAACCAAACGGAGGAGGACACAACTCAATGTAGCGGGAACAACTTCCTAAGGTCATATTAAATCCTAGGGTTTGACGAACAAACTTAAAGATGTGCTTTATCCAAGGGAGACTCATTGTGCTGCCAATACACAGAAAATACTTTTCCCTTCCTCTTTTTGGGGTATACTTGATTTTTTTTTTTGTATTTTTCAATAAGTTTGGAAAAGAATAAAAGAATGCTATGTTACAAAGGAGGAATCGAGTGTCGCAAACATACTAGTTCCAAGTGCATGGAACACAGGGATGCTTAGGGCAAAGGGACATATGCAAGAAAAGGGCACTTGGGAAAAATCCTCTAGGGGCCAAAGGTGTCAAGACACAGAGGCAAAGTGCTACAGGGCTTGCATATAAGGCATGCTTCAGATGGTTCGGTTGAGAGCAACATGACATCGACATTAGGCCAAAAACATGGGTATGCAAATGCGATTAATAAGACACACAATGGTAATGTCCTTCGATGTAAGTTTAACGAGCCCAGAGAAGGTAAGCTCAGTGGTTTTTCATATTTAGAGAGTCTGAAAAAATGTAAAAGGAGACTCCGATGGGGTACCTTTTTCGAAAGTAGTCTAGTCAGTTTGAAAAAGGGGTAAATTAGCACTGAAAAGATGTCTATTCAAAACCATTTTAACGAGTGTGATAAATACATGATCACTAGGCAATTTTTTTATTTTTAAGGAGTCTGAAAAAAGCTTAACTATAGGCTCCATCAGGAATGTTTTTCTGGACCATTTTAACGAGTGTGAAAGAATAAGGTCACTTGGCGATCTTTTCAATTTTAGGGAGTCTGAAAAGAGCTTAACTATGGACTCTGTGGGGGTTCCTTTTTCATAAATTTAGTCCCTCAGACCTGAAAAAGGGTTAAAATTATACCTGAGAATACTCTTCTAGGGATTTGAAGCCTCTAGAGTATACCTTTGTTTGTACAGTTGACCGTCCAGACCAAACAAGGGGTAAACTACTGCCGGATAAAAGGCATGAAAGGCCACAAGATTTCTCGACAATCTTTTCATGTTTAGAGGGTCTAAAAAGGGCTTAAAATAAGACCTGTTGGGGGCTACGACTCATGTATGAAACTCGTTAAGGTAGAGCCTGTTGCTAGGCTCGAACAAAGAGTATCTTTGATAGTCAACTTGGAAAGTCTCCCAAAAGGGAAGAAAACACAAACCATGGTGTAAGTCCTCCCTCGGTATAGAAACCGTAGTCATGGCTTCAAGGATAGCCTCATTTGAAGGCAATTCAAAATCCAAGAAATCACGCAAATGAGGGTCAATAGTACCTAAGGGTGAAGTAAACTGACCATACTCCATATGATGTTGGAGGTTCTGGCCAGGACTAGCAGAGTCTATCAATGAAGAATCACAAGCATGAGGGCTTGAGGATCTACAAACAATGAGATCAGACTCGGAAGGATACTCAAGCCTACTTGGACCAAGAGGGGGAAACTAGGGCTCCCATGCCCCCATTGAATAAACCAATGGATCAATTATTGAGACCAAGTCTCGGGAAGGCCAACATGATTTCATAGGTTCCTTCTTAGAAGCAATTGAACATCGAGGATAAGATGCCACATAATTAACCCGTGGCGGGGTAAAGTCTACACAAACACTAGGAACATATAAAGGGGTAGTCTGAAATAATGTTGAATTAGGATGGTGATTATCAGATGCCAGCTGGTCGATAGTGACAATGATTCCATTGTGAGGGAAATGCATCACCTAGAAGATAGTAGATACCACAACATTCATAGAATATACATAATCATGCTCGAGAATCATATTGAAATCTAACTGGCCTTGCACCACTATAACATAGACAAAAACAATCTTCCCTCCTAATGAGATAGGAAACCGAGGAAGAATCCCCAAACATTCACTAGAATGTCTGTCGAAATCCAACAGCTTATGTGAAGTAGACACAAGCTCGAGAGATCCCAAGACTTTCCAAATCGAGGAGGATAAAATACTTGCAGAAGCTCCTTCATCCACTATACATCGATAAATGTTTGTTGAATTAACTTCAACCCTTATTTGAAAGGGTGCGGAGGAAGGAAGACGAGGCTCAACAAGGTCATTCCAATAAAAGGAAACCATCCTAGGGCCTGGAGGGGGTGTACTCAGAATGAGCATAATTCCCCCTTGTTCTAAAAGTACTAAACTGGAAACGCTAAAAACATAGTCGGTAGACACTTCAGTCCCCAAGAGAGGAGTGGGATCATTCGATGACTGCATCATCATGACCACTTTCGCAACCAATGGATGAATAGGCTGTAAGACTACATGGTCTAAAGGCACCTCACCCCCTAAAAGAGGAGTGGGATCGACTGATGATTTCATCGACATGACCACTTTCTCAACCAATGGCTGAATAGGCTGAGAGACTACATGGTCTAAAGGCACCTCACCCCCCAAAAGAGGAGTGGGATCAATTGATGACTGCATCGGCATGAACACTTTCTCGACCAATGGATAAATAGGATGAGAGACTACAAGGTCTAAAGGCACCTCACCCCTCAAAAGAGGAGTGGGATCAGCCGATGACTACATCGACATGATCACTTTCTCAACCATTGGTTGAATAGGCTGAGAGACTACATGGTCTAAAGGAACCTCACCACTCAAAAGAGGAGTGGGATCAGCTGATGATTGCATCGACATGATCACTTTCTCAACCAATGGTTGAAAAAGTTGAGAGACTACAAGGTCTAAAGGAATCTCACCCCTCAAAAGAGGAGTGGGATCAGCTGATGACTGCATCAACATGACCACTTTCTCAACCAATGGTTGAATAGATTGCGAGGAAACCTCAAAAGACTCAGAATTAGAAGAGCTTGTAGACAGGGACCACAATCTTTGTACCTCTGGAATTCCAGGGCACAAATGAGTAAGGTGATCTCCCTTGCAAAGCTTACAAGGGAACTTAGGCTTACGTCCTATCCATCTATGTTTCTCAACATAATTAATGCCCCCAACATGACTAGTAGTGGTTGGTTGCACATCTCCAAAATGACTTGCAGAGGCTACAGACCTATTACTAGTATGACTAGTAGTGACTGGAATTTCCCCCCCAACATGACTTGTAAAGAGTGGGTATGTGCCCCCAGCATAACTTGCAGAGGCTGGGTGCTGGTCTTCAATGTGACTTGCAGAGGTTGTCGACCTATCTCCAACATGACTCATAGAGGTTGGTGATTTCTTCTTCCTATTCTTCCTCTTTCTACTTCATTTAGACTTTCGGTTACTAGCAACTGTACTTTCACCAGAGGCGGGAGAAGGAGGAGGAGAAGACTTTGCTGATGAAGAAACATTGATAGGGTGCCCATGACATAAAGTGATTAACTGAGAAGCATCAAGAGAATTTGGGACATTTGGAATGGTACCCAACCAAACCGGTAATCCCACATTCAACCTAGGAATGTACAAAGTGGCCATCAAAGGGACACCAACATTTCCGAAGAAAGGAAAAGCACAAGAATCCCCTTGCAAAGGGGTTCCTTGGTTGGTATCATCGAGAACTTTAGCCATGAAAATCTTATGCGTAGGTTCTCCCTTTGCAGGATCTTTCAAGTCTGTAAAAGTCTCACACATTGACTCTGAAGAACCAATGTTATCAAAACAACACCTATAAAGAGGCGGCTTCACATTTCTAAGCGAAAGACTGAAAATTCCTCTCAATTGGTGGACTGGGAGGTCTACCACCCTAGGTCAGAGACCCAAATCCAGGACTAACTAACTCACTATGGAAAACTAGGGAGCACAAAGCACACACTAAAAGTTTCTAAAGGCAAATCAAGCAAATGACTAACTAGTTGGAAGAACAGTTACACCAACCAACACTAGAGAAACTTACCGGTGCAAGTGCAACTTGAATACGGAAGCACCCTCTGGGTATACTCTGCAAAGCATGGCCCGATGTCTGCCCTAGGTACTGTGGTATACCGCCACGGTCACCTGTGTAAGTCCCTAGAAAGATAGGCAACTAGGTTTCCAGCGCACGAATAGTCACCAGGCGGGTACAATCGACAACTGGGTAGACCACAATGAGCAGGGTATCAAGCATGAAACCTATTAAGGGTATCAAAAGAAAGTGGTTCATAAGACAATTGAGGACCTCGAACGGATTCAATACCCACAAAGCTTCGTGGCAAATGCAATCGACGAAATCCCAAGACAAGCCCTCTATATGTGTTCTCCACTACGATTGGTCTGGCTTTGGAGGGGTTATCTCTGCTACCTTTCCGCACACGACCTCATGTTTAGCCCCTATGTTAGAGAGGGGTCCCAGATAACTTTCACGATACTGGACTTTAACACTCCCTAGCACAGACTCTTATGTATGTTTTGCAGCCTTGAAGAGTTTCCTCTCCAACCTAAATCAAGGCTCTAGCCTAATCTAGTTGATGGACCCCACAAACATAAAGTCTAGTAAATTTTAGATTTAGCGTTAATTTTTATGGCTTGTCTTAAGTCAAAGGTTATGAAAGTGAAACTAGTGATGTTTGAAAGACGAAAGAAAAATAAATAGAAAGCTAGAAACAAAATAACTTCTTCTTGAATCAAATCTTAAACAACTTTTCAAACTAAAAATTTTCTAAGATCTTTGAACAACACACTCAAAGCAGGATTTCACTTGAGTACGAGCTACTTATGATCTAAGTAAACCGTCAGGAACTTATGAAAACAAAGACTTTTCCTTGGTTACCAATGCAAAACAACACTATTTAACCAAACAAAGAAATAAAAGGTTTTTTTTAATTTGAATGCTCACAAAGCAAAAAGGCAAAATATCAACAAGTAAAAACCAAGAAAACAGTCACTTTAAAAATAACACACAAGCAAATTAAAAATAGATTCTCACACTTGTCTAAAAACCCTATAAAAAGAAAATTTTGAGGAAAACTTTTTAATGAAAAAGAAATCTATTGATGTGATCAAACCTAAGTTACTGACTGCTATGATAGAGACCCAAAAACCCAAGAGGTATAACTCTTGTCAAAGAAAAGGATGACTGCCTCACCTTAAACAAAAATTTTCTCCACAGACACGCTTGCTGACAGTTCAATAGCAAGTGTTTTCACGTGAGTTGTGTAAAGTCAGGGTGCGTGTTTATGCGTGCTGGGCTTATACAGGCCACGTGTATCTATGAAACTCTAAGACAAATGAAAGGCAAAGCAATCCATCCCAGGCATAGACTACTGGTACTGAGAACCAGGATCTCTTGAAGACTCAGACACTTACTTTAACAAAAAAAAGAAAACCATTCAAGGAAAACTTCATAGAACAAACCGATCTGAGGTGAAACCTAAGCTATAGACTGCAAACAACCAAGACTAGAAAGAGTTCCAGAAAACCCTTGAGAAGGATTGTTCCTGATAGGGGAGAGTATGACTGCCTCTCTAAAAGAAATTTTCTGGAATCACACACGCGACTGACACTTCCTCAGCTAGCGTGTACATGCGGGCTGTGGGAAGATAGGGCGCAGGTACACGTGTGCATACCTTATATAGGCTGTGTGTACCTCTGTGGGTCTCAAAAAAAGATGCAGTCACACAAGGAAACAAAGATAATTGGTATGGAATACTAGAATCTCTATTAGCTCAAACTTTTGCAGAAACTTTAAAAACAAGAAATGAAACTAGTTCTTAAAAATACCCAAGAAAAAACATTCCCAGAAACCCTGGAGATTCCCCAGTATGGTTGCCAATTCTATTGTGGGTGGGAAATCCTTCCTACGGACTAGCACTAAGGGTTTTATCATGCATGCAAAAATTACCTAAAGATTCTTACTCTTTACCATCATCCAATGCCTAAACCCCCATTACTCATATGTAAATACAAGGTTCAAGAGATTAAGTTGACGTACCTTATTTTTCGTGTTTGATGTCGATCCCTTTTCACGCTTGGTAGTTCTTTGACTACAACTCTCCTCCCAATGCTGACCTACATTCACTAAAGACAAACAAAGAACTCCACATGCATTTGATCTATGAACTAACAGGTTAGAGATTTAATCAATCATACAATCAATATTCCAATAATGACAATCTCATATGGCGGGACGGGAAAAGTGATTCTTTTATTAACTTCACAATGATACCTTACAATGATAAAGTCAGCTACTACTCCTCGATCCTGGTCCTTGGATCTTCTTCCACTGTCCTCCAACTGCTTTTCTCTATACTTCTCTTTGCACAAGGATTGCTAAAGGTTGGGACAAAGGGAATGCTTAATCGGGTATAGTTTCTTTACTATGATTCTCCTCTTTTCAAATGGGACTCCTATCCCTTCTTTTATAGGTTAGAAGGAGCTAGGTATTTGGTCGAATGACTGACCATGCATGGACGAAAGATTTAGTTAACTTACCCAAAGCTGTGTGTTCCGTCAACAACTTTCCCTTTTTCGTGCTTTTGTAGGTACACGCAGGCTATCTTGGGTCAACTATCATGTACACGCGTGTAGTAATGGAGCAGGGTGCGTGGGCCTTATAAAAAGGGGTTTTTAAGAAGAGTTGTTCAGTAGTGTTTTGGAAAAGAAGTAATCTGAGATGGCTTGATGCCAGGTAAGCATGTCTGATGCAAATTAGGGTTATAACATGCCTATTTTGATATTGCCTTTGAAGGGCTTCTCTCTGATATTGAATCTCAATATCACGTGCTATAGTCTCCCAAGAACATCCAAGTTCTTCATGGGTATGGGCAGTTTCAATAATAAAATAAAAATGACAAGATGAAATATTTCTTTGATTAGGAGACCTTTAGTTAGGTTTTTTTCGGGTAGGCAAAGTCACTAATAAAAAATAATAAAAATAATAAAATAAAGAAATAAAGAGTAAAATATCCCTAGTATGGCTGCCAAATAAATGTTGAGGTGAGGAATGGCCATGTCCTCTCTCAAACATTTTCAAATATCATTAGGATATATGATATAGGTGAGAATGTTACCCTGGGCTTATAGCCTATTCAAATTTTTCAACCATCCCTTAAGAAATGAGTCCTTGGGCCTGATGCTATTATTATATTTGTATAATTTGCAGAAAAATAAAACTTAAAAATAGAAAAGTGCTTGTAAATGAAGTTTATAAGAATTTAAATGAATAAATACAAGAACACATATATCTGAAAACTAATAAACCACAAGTTTCAAATTGAGAAGAAACCAAGAAATGATTTTATTGATGTATTTTATGAGTTACAACCAAGTTCCTCTTTACAAACCCCTGTGAGGGCTTGGCCCAGAATCATAATTAGAAGTCTAGGATGTAATTTTGAATCATACAAAGACAAATAGTATTTGAAATAAAAATACCAAGCCCAAAATAAATTGGATCAATCCAATCTAATAGTGCATCAAAGTCTTAACTGCAAAATAGCCTTAATTAGCACTGAAAATGAATTCATAAATTCTAACAAAACTAAACAGACTGTCAAGATAAATGAATGACCTTCTAAAGCATGTCAAAATTCTATGCTTCTCAATCATTTTTTCTTGCCACCTTTAGAGTAACCCTGTTATCAACAAGAGGACTTATCTCTCATGAAACTCAAAAATGAAAGAATGAATATAAAAAATATCACTTGAAACAAGAGAAAACCTTACCAGAAATATCTCTCTCTATTTTCTCATGTCCTTCCTTGTCCTTTATCTCTTTTATTCTTCAAAAATTATTTCAAGTGGTTCAACTACCTTTTGTTACTAAAGTTAAATAACTTTGGTTAAGATAGGAAAAATTTATTTATGATAAGGGTAAATAATAATAATAATATATAATAATTAATAGGTGGGGCGCCTTTACGTATTTATTTGTTTTATTTTCAACATTCCTTTGTTCCTCCATAATTTACTCATATACCATCCATACATCATCATAAAAATATATATCCAAGCAACCAAATTAATCATGCCACGTCATTGTAAACACTTGTATCTCCCAAAACACTTTAAAGGAATAATATAAGTTTCTCAAAAAATAATCATCATGTTAGTGTCCAAAAATATGTGGCTCGAATGTCAAACTAAAATGTCATCATGAAAATAAAAATAAAGTCAGAAATAATATTTTCTGTTGGAAGTAGACTTTCTCTATTTACTTCCTTCTGACAATGCTAACCTATGTTTAATTAAATATATATTAACAAATTTCGTCTCTTTAACCTTTGACATTTCTGGGTGCATGTCATCAAAGGTGATCTTTCTTACATCATCCTCAAGTTTGGCACATAGGGACTTGATGGTGTAAAATGATGTTTCAGATGAATCAAATCTTACACAAATGGCAAGCCATTTTCCTTTACTTTGTTGTGGCTCAATGGCTAAATCTTTATAATTTTTTGGAAACTGAACATAATGAACATGTGAAGTAATAAATGCAATGGGTTGAGCATGATGTAAAGTTGAAGGAGGAGGGAGTGGCAGTTACATAGTGGGCTAAAGAACTACACCATAGGGAGGATTAATAGGTATATTCTCCTAGCCATCGTTGGTTGGTGGAACATGCGGTTGCATATGAGGTTGTTTGGGAATGCATGCTATACTTGGGTGTGGTTGAAGAGGAGGTATAATAGGCAATTGAGGTGGTTGGAATGCAGGCTGGGCATCGAGGTTTAAACAACCAGTTTGAACTAATTGGTTGAAATCTTCATAATTAGCATCAAAATGGATGGAGAACATCATCTGTTTAGTTCTGCCCCTTTTCTTAAATGCATTGAGCATTCTACCGTTGTTTCCTCTATTTCCCATGTTTCTGGAGCAGTTGTTGCCTATGCTGAAGAATCTCATCTAAATTTCACTAATGATTAAATGAGTATACACAAGTCACAATATGTTAATCATCAAATGTGATTTTTCCTTAAAAATAATTTAGTAATGGCTCTGAACCAACTAGTCAATCAAGAATACTATGTGGAAAATGAAAGGAAATAAGGAAAATAGGGATGGATATCATAACCGTCCTTTCTATGCTTGTTGTCCACAATATTTAAACTATAAATATTTACTGTACTGTCATTGATCTCATTGAACATGGGGAAGTGAATATAAATGGAATTATAATGACAAGGAGTAATGAAAAAGAGGACTTGTAATTTATGGAAAATGAAATAGATGACATGAATGCATGATAATGTGCATAATCCATATTAATTATGCTTACAACTTATCCCATTTTCAATCAGGATAAAGTTCATATCAACATGCCCTATAAAACATTGTCTATGCTATTCTATGCATGTCAACACATCCCATGATTCATTCAAATTACACAAACTATTCAATCATCATGACCATATATACCAATCTGCCAACAAATCTCTTCTTTGCAAGTTCTTTTCTACTTATATAATCGGGGGGGTTATGAAATTAAATGAAATATGTTTCAGGACTTTGGGAATAATTAAAGGAAAATGATATAATATGAGAGGATTTGGTCCTATTTACAAAATGAAAATAAATTTTAAAACTACATATCAAACTTCCACCCCTTTTCCAAAAATTATATTTCATAATCTTGTATCATCAACTTCCAAAGCTCATGAATATCCCGAGTTTATTAAAATGACCAGACTATTGATTGAAATATATCACAACTCTTAAACATAATCTCAAAGGTATGTCATGATAAAAAAAAATTATAATATTGTAGTATGTCAAGTTTAATTCATAATACGACCTTTCAAAAAGAGCATAGACAACAAAGAGTGCTTTTAGCCATACTTATTTTTCCCCGATATGTTTGAAATCAATTCAACTAGTGTTGAACTTATGTTTATACTGAGAGGGGGGTTGTATCCGTATAAGATACATTTTACTTAATTTAACTATTCATCAATCAGTCATTAATTGAGAAATAATAATCAGATATAAATTCAAATCATAATGCACATAGTTTAACGTGGAAATCCTTGTGGGAGAAAAACACAAAAACTTATATTTATAAATTTTTGTAGGAACCAACCTACTATTACAAATATTGTAGGAACCAACCCAATATTACAAATATTGTAGGAACCAACCTAATGGAGACACCAATATATTAAAATGAGTACCAACTCAACAATATGTAGGCACCAACCTACTGAAGACACCAATATCCTCAACTGAGCACCAACTCAACAATATGTAGGCACCAATCTACTGGAGACATTAATCTACTCAATTGAGCACCAACTCAATAAGATATGTGTAGAAAATAATCCAAAATATTTATACACATAGTACTTATGACTTCACTTGCATGCTTCATTCCACATAAAATCATTCACACCCTAGCAAGCCTCATACCATCATTCCAAAAAAGTAGAGCTAAATCCTCAACTTTTTCCCAAAATACTTCATGGTGGTTAAGCCTCCAACTCCTTTATAATGAGTGCATTTCAAGGTGAAATAGGAGGAGAATCCATGAGAGCATCATACTTTTTATCTTGAAGCATTCAAGAGAGGGATGAATAGGAGAGCTTGGAGGAATGCTAGCACAACATCACAAGGTTGTAAGTTTTTCCATATTTTCCATCATTAATATATAACTTGGCATAATCCCTTCATGTTTAGTGTCATTGGCTCATGCATGTCTATTGTTGTGAGATTCATCATAGATAAATCTACTTTACACCGAATGTCCCACCACCAAATATCGCACTTAAGTTTCATAAGTGTGTCTTATGCACCTTACTAAGTGTCTCATGCACTTTATCAAGTGTTGTATGCACCTTACTAAGTGTTGCATGCATTTTATTAAGTGTCCCAACTTTGACACCATGGAAGAACATTTGTCATAATCCCTAGTCATTGTGAAGGATAACAACTCATCATGAGAATGTCAAAACAATGCCTTTTACCTTGATATTTTTACCATGTTTGAAGGTCAAATGTCCCCTACCCATGTATAGGGAGCGTTGAACTCTTTCCAACACTCCCCTACCCATGTATAGGGAGTTTCTTCAATGTCCTATTCTCAATGTTGGAGGAGAGATGAAGTGGTTAGAGGGAGTTATGGCTAGCCCGCCTTATTCTAAGGGTTACTTTCGAGAATATGAAGTCAAGGATTCAATTCATATCTCATGGCTCCATCTTAGGTAAACTCAATCCCAACTTATGTAGATAAATTCTCAACCATTTCCAAAAACACTTCATGGTGGTTAAGCATCCAACTCCTATATAATCAATGCATTCCAAGATGAAATGGGAGAACAATCCATGAGAGAATCATACATTTGATATTGAATCATTCAAGAGAGGACTGGATAGGTGCTAGCGGGAAAACCCCCCCTATGGATACACTAGGGTTTACAATGTAGGTAGATCAATAACCGTTTAAAAGTATCCTACTTTTCTAACTACCCCAATCATACCCCAGACTTATGAAAGAAAAGTAAATTAAGAAGGACCTGGTAATTGTACCTTTTACTTCGTGTCCAGTGTAGATCCTCTCATGCTTGGTAGCTTCACTGACTGCAAACCTCCTCCCAAGGCCAACCTGCATTCATAGATAGATAAACAAAGAACTACAAGCATACATTTCATACATAAATAAGGGTTAAATGTTAGAATAAAAACATAGTACAAATGTAAACATTCAACACATCATGTTATTGGGATAGGAAAAGTACTTCTTTTATTGATAAAAAATGATTACTTACAACCAGTGTCGACTACTGCTCTTCGAACCTAGTTTGGGCTTCTCTTAACCAAGATCCAAGTGCACCTCCATGTATCTTTCTCCTCTCACACTTCTTCTTAGGAAATGGAATGGGCTTATGATGGAAGAAAAAGCGAAAAATGGGGAATTCTGATGAAATTCTCACAACAAGGTTGCAAATGCTTAGGGAAAGGAGGGGATGTGAAACGGGTAGAGTTTGAATATTCTTATGCTTATATGTGGAATGATACCCCAACACATCCTTTTATATGATAAAAGGATGGTTATTCGGTTGGGTGATGGGCTATAGGCAGTGGATCAATTGGGAAACTACCCAATAGCCTGTAATCTCAATGAATTCCTTGAAACTTTTTAATTTTTGTAACTTTTGCAAGTATATGCGGGTTGTAATGGTGAAGCTAGAATATGTACACAGGATGTAGTTGTGCAACAAGCATATGTATGCAGAAAATAGTGGTGTAGGGCATGTACATCTTCAAAAAATGAGTTTTTAAGAAGAGCTGCGCAGTGATGGCTTGGCAAAATTTTCATGTAAGAGGGCCAAATTCTAGGTATGCATGTATGGAGAAAATTAGGGTTATAACAGATGCCCCCTAATGTGTGAGGTCAAAAGAGAATTTGATGGCCAAAATACATTACAAAATATCCACCAATGTACGAAGCGAGTGAGCCAGGGACCAGAGTTCGGGAGGTGCCATATGCAAAAATAACAATTGTCTCTTCGAGGCAGGAATACCCATGATCGAGATGAAATAAATAATGTTTTCCAATCAAATACACTGCAGATCCATGTGATATAACTATATAAAGTGTAGCCAAGAGCAATACACAATGGATATACATCTCAAAATCAAAGATATACATGTATAGTATTCATATTCAAGAAGTAAATGACGCCTGATGGCTGGAGATGAGGCCTTCAGAGCTCGAGCAACGAATTCAAGATTTTTAAAAATTAGTAGGAGTGTAATATGAGTGTACGACTTCACTACCCAGAGGTCTTCGACGATTCGTCAGGAATAGACAAGAGGATCTCGGTGATCATGCAAAGAACTTCATTGATTTTGAATAAGAACTTGATTGGACTTTGGGATGGCCGGGCATGAAGTCAAGAGACAAACTGCAAAAAAGATTACTCAGGTTGGGTGAAACTTCCCTTGGACAAGTGCATGAAAGATGATCTAACTCAGGAAACATGACATTGACATAAGTTCACGAAGCAGGAGGCAACACAAAATCTCCATGTGTTTGGAAGAATAACCAAATGAAGGAGGAAACAACTCCATGTAGTGAGAAAAACTTCCTAAGGTCATATTAAATACCAAAACTTGATGAAAAAACGTAAGGATGTGCTTTGTCCAAGGGTGACTCATTGTGCTGCCAAAAAAAGAATATATATTTCCCATCCTCTTGTTGGGGTATTTTTGTTTTTTTTTTGTCTTTTTCAATATTTTTTAAAGAGCTTGAAAAAGAATAAAAGAATGCTACGTTACAAAGGAGGAACGAGTGTCGCAAGCATACTAGTTCCAAGAACAAGGAACACACTAATGCTCAGAGTAAGGAGACATGTGCATGAAAAGGACACTCGGGGAAAATTCCTCCATGGGCCAAGGTGTCAGGTTGCAAAGGCAAAGTGCTACAAGGCTTGCATATAAGGCATGCTTCAAAGGTTCAATTGAGAGAAACATGGAGATGACATTAGGCCAAAGACAAAGATATGCAAATTCGATTAGCAAGACATGATGAAAACCCCCTTCGATGTATTTTTTATGAGCCCAGAGAAGGTAAGCTTGGTTGTTTTTTCACGTTTAGAGAGTCTAAAAAAATGTAAAAGAAGACTCCACTGGGGTACCTTTTTTGGAAATAGTCTAGTTGGTTCGAAAAAGGGGTAAACTTGCATCGAAAAGACGTCTATTCAGAACCATTTTAACGAGTGTGACACAAACAAGATCACTCGACAATCTTTTCAATTTTAAGGAGTCTGAAAAGAGCTTAACTATGGACTCACAACCTTTTTCTAGATTTAGTCTCCTTGTCCTGAAAAAGTATAAAATTTACTTAGGATAACTCTCCCGGCGAGACGAATCTCCCGAGGTGTACCTTTTTCCTCCTTAATCCACAGGCTGAAAAAAGGGATAAAATCATGCCAGTAGATGTTCTTTTGTACCAATTTAACGAGTGTGAAGGAACAAGGTCACTCGACAATCTTTTCAATTTTAAGGAGTCTGAAAAGAGATTAACTATGGACTCCATAGGATATGTTCTTCAAGACCAATTTAATGAGTCTGAAGGAACAAGGTCACTCGGTGATCTTTTCAATTTTAGGGAGTTTTAAAAGAGATTAACTATGGACTCCGTGGGGGTTCCTTTTTCATAAATTTAGTCCCTCAAGCCCGAAAAAGGGTTAAAATTATACCTGAGAATACTCTTCTAGCGAACCGAAGTTCCTAGAGTATACCTTTGTTAGTAAAATTGACCTTCCAGACCGAAAAAGGGGTAAAATACCGCCAGATAGATGTGCCTTCAAGTTTTAGTTTGGAGAGCATGAAGGACAACAAGATAGCTTGACAATCTTTTCATGTTTAGAGACTCTGAAAAGGGCTTAAAGAAGACTCCAAGAGGTTGCTTTTCTCAGTTAATCCGAAAAAGATTGAAAATCATTAATGTAGTCTCATTGGATGTTTCTTTCGGATTTCAAAGTGAGCTTGAAAGTCAACAAAGTATGCTCATTTTTGGGAGTCTCGAGGGTGAGGCCAAGAGTGATGACACATCAGACATATGAGGCTCAAACTTGTAATTAGGATAGGACTAACAAGGACTCCCGATCCTTAAGTCACTAATGACGATATGGACACCATAATGAAACAAGGATCTATATAGGGCATCCATGTAAAGGTAGGCTCTACCACCTAACCACGACACCTCTAAAACCACAAAGATGGTTCTGTGTCGCACTTTGGTTGGATTGATCCTATGGCAAAGCAGAAAAGACAATGAGATGCAGAAAGTGGAGGTGGAATCCTAACTTATATGCAAAAGGTTGGAAAAATGACTTTTACCAAAGGACCTTTAAAAGTGACCCATCTCCCAAAAGTTTTCCAAACTAAAAGTGAAGTGCATCGTAACATCCAATGGGAAACTCAAGAACCACATTAAATGATTTTCAAGCCAGAAAAAATGACAAAAGGGTTCAAAAAAGTGGCAAAAAGGGCCAAAAAGTCTATAAATAGAAGATGAAAGCTCATTTTCACCATTGCAAATTGAGAATTAACCAAAAAGAGAAAAAGAACCCTTAGCTAAAAGAGTTGATTCTGGGAGCTTATTAGGACAAAACAAACTTTCGCTTGGACCAAGTAAGCATAAAACCATCCCTCTTGCATTTCCATACTTCAATTATGCATTTATTTTAGTTTTTTAGGGGGCGTGCCCTCCTAAAAAATGGAGGCCTATGTGTACACTCGCTGTCCAAGGAAAATCCACGTACATTCATAGGCAGAAAATAGTCTGCCCATGGATGTATGCAACTGTGTCCAAAACAACCTGCACACACCCTCAAACATATTGAAAAAATGAATATGCAAGAGCTAACTCCCCCCTTGAACTTGTCATATGATAGGATGTATGCCCACTAGAGGGAGAGGGAACACGAGGAGATCAATGTCTTGGTTAATAAGGACCCTGCTGCTATCACCACATTGAAACAATGTGGGTTATGGAAGTTCTACCAGTGTCCACTCATGAGGGCACAAACCAGGCTGTTGAATGCCTTGGTGGATTTTTGGCACCCTAACGCTGAGGCGTTTATGATTGAGGGGCAGTTATTGAATCCAACGACTGAGGATATATAATTTATGACTGGCCTTTCAAGGAGAGGGGAACCAGTCAATCTACATACATTTCCCCAGGGGCCCCACAACATTTCTGAGCTGATCGGAATGCATTGCAAGGTCGACATTGAGAAAGTAGGTTCTCAGGTGCCAATCCACAAGATTACCAAGCTATCACTGAAGCTGATAGTTTTCTTATTGGGAAAATCACTAGATTTGCGGCCTTACATCAGGCCTCCCAGGCACACATGTATTGTGTGATGCAGTGCTTAAATGCACGAGTTTTTGACTGGAGCATGACCATGCCTGACTGCATGAAGAGGCAGTTCACAGAGTGTCGAGGACGGAGTAAAAACAAATTCGGGTTTGGTACTGTTTTGTGCTCTTTATTCTTTGAGAGGGTACCCAACCTTAGTCCATGAGAGACAGTGTGGGGGCATGTGGCCTCCTTCCTAGTAGTGTGTATATGGGTATCATTGTTGCCGCGAGAAGGGGGAGTAAGGACCATAGAGGCTTTCGATGACACATTATTCAACTGGTGGGCATGACAAATTCCAGTGATAAAGGACTACCCGTACACTGGAATCAACTTTTCTAGGGATCTGGACATGCCCATACCTCCTGGAGAGGAGTGAGGAGAGATGGGAATGTGTATTTTAAAAATTATTTAATTTTTGGTTTATTTTTATATATATCATTTTTATGTGAATCAGAGTATTTTACAACTATGTATCTGTTACGTACAGATGTAGGACCAGTGCATCCAATAGACTTCTCGAGGACTAGGCGACGTCCTCGACTAGAGGCAGTACCATTAGCAGCCGCTGGACCAACAACAACACTAGTGGGACCTCCAATCAGAGAGGCTGAGAGATTTTTGAGATGGATGGAGTGGAACCTCACCACACTCACTCATGTAGTTCATGTTATCACGCAGTTTGTATTTTAGGTCACAGGCTAAAGGATAGAGGACAAACTGGCATCATAGGAACCTTCCCCACCCAATGTCACCTCGATGGGGAGGTTCTTTTTGTTTAGGGAGGTTAGCCCAGGGGAGACGTCCCCGGTAACCTAGGGTTTGAAGAGGCAATGGATACGAGGTCAAGTGTTTAAGATTTCCCTCCTTGCAGGTTACCACCAGTATCAGATAGCCTGACTAATCAACCAATAAAGAAGTGAAGTCCCTATTGAAAACACCTGCTCGGAACAAGGTAATAAAAACACAATACGTATATTTGTAGGCTATAACGCAAAGGGTTAGTACTTCTTAACTATCTAATTTCATTTAATAAGCAATGTAATAGATAAGATAAAGTCAACGTTATGCTAAATAGCCTATGAAAGATCACCAATTCATCAATATATACCAAAATGACCAAGCCTATAGTATATCCAATAAACAACTTGTTTAGTAAATGCCTGATGTCATCATTTAATTGCTTATTTATAAGTCAAAAGGTTGCTGCATCAAGTATGACGTCAGCCTAGGTTAGCAGTGTTAGGGTTAGTTAGGGTTTCAAAAAATTAAAGTTTAAAAGATGATTTTGCACACTACAAGCTCAATGTTGGAGAAATTACCAATGCCTTAGGGTAAATGGAGTCAAAGCAAGGGCCAAAAGTCTCGGGAGGATTCAAACTTAGAAATTGGAAGGTAGGGTTCCAAGGTGCTGCAATGGCAGGGCCCTAGAATCAAAACCCTAGGGGAAGGAGGCTCACTCCGGTGTTGCTTAAGCAAGGCCTCATGCTCCTTCCTCCTTCTATAAATACACTTGGCAAAATGGCTAGCTTCAAAGCATAAATTTAAGGGAGAAGGTATTGCAAAATCAAGGCCTTCAAACCCTAGAAGGTGAAACCTTAGGTGTAGTGCAGCTAAGCCTAGGACATCTCCTCTTTTCAACCTATAACTTCAAAACTAACTCAGAAAAAAGAATGAAAAGTGTAGCAATGACTAGGCTATATCTTCTTCTTTCAATGGCTGAAAACTATTTCTCAACATGGGGACATATTGCAATGACCTACTAGTGTGCTTGCTACATAGGGTTTCAAGATTCAACAATATAATGGAAAATGTAAGAAATTAAGCCTACAACCATTCACTTAAGAAGTTTTGCATGAAAAATTCACTTACATGTCATGAAGAAAGCATAATCAAACACTAGTTGTAAACCTTCCATGAGAGAAAATCCATAAATACCAAGAGAAATCCTCCTCCAAGAGTAGTGCCTCACTTAAAACACCAAAATTACCCAAACTAGGGCGCAAGTTTTTAGATCTCACTAGAGAGTGAGTTGTGTTATCCAAATGAGGGAAAAACATCCTCAATATATATCAATCCATGACCTTTCAATTACAAAATAGGTCATTAAAACAACTGACAAAGATGACTACAAAATTTACACTGTTTTTACATTAACTGCTAGATAAATGACATAAAATGAGAAAAAGGTGGGACGTCAAGCCCTTCTGAGGGAGACGTTGGCCCTTTTTGGGCATATCCAGCATCCAGAAGTCAGACGTTAGCCCTTCTAGGGCTCCTCCAAGCTGCCAAACGTGCCAATAACCTCATCACACTACCACACGCTTAAGATAATGTCCAGCTCTCCTAGGTGACGTCCTGTCCATCAAGGGGAAAACATTCCATCTGAAGTGGGTGATCCCCCCTAGGTCAGGCTCAGCCAAAGTGTCCTGGGTGGAACATCCTTCTTTCTTCATGTGCAAAGGTTCATTATAATTTCATCCTGTCTCTGCCATCCTAGCAACCATATGATGGGCTCTTCAGCCCCATGGAGGTTCGAGCTAATGATATCCTCATGTGTACCGGTCCACTGGAACCTGTCTGTCGGGTATGGTCCTGCACATCAAAAATTTTTCCCTCCATGGGCTCATCAGTCCTTGGGATCATAGCAATGTCAATCATATTTCATCATTAAATTCATCAAATACATGCATAAAACCCCTAGCGATATCATCTAATAGCTCAAAGACATTACGTTGGCCTACTATACAAAGTTGAAGAAAGAGACAGAATAACCTATTGGGCCAGTATCCATAAGAAGAAGAGAGTTTCCAAAGAATATTATTCAAGCCATGTAACATGAAACGATATGGTCTAGGGATGTCTAGTCATAGTGAAGACCAGGGGAAGGTATTGTCCATGGGTGCCTTTGTAGGAGGTGAGATGTACCTGTCATGGATGTAGTTTTTTCCAAGCCCCTTATTGCCTTTATTCTTTCCTTATTTATTACCTTTTCTTTCTTTTTACTTCAAGGTCTAACTATAGGACACTGCCTTGGCATGGTGACCAGAGCTGACAGTGTTACCCACTAGTATTTTCGTAGAAATGATAAGGTTGGCTCGTGATGAGACCCCCTTTCCCTTGGCCATGCAACCAAAGGTCATTGCCCTGTCGTGGTAACCAGATAATGGCAATGTCATACCACTAGATACCTATGAACATAATAGGCCGGCTCGTGATGAGACCTCCCATCCTCTTGGTTAGGTCTTGTTTTATTATTTTTCTTTGGGTCCCTTTTGTTTCCTATTGAGAGGCCTTTTATTACCTTCTCGGGGATCCCTGGGCGAGGCATATCTAGGTTTTATTCCCTATGGATTTTATCTTTTACCATCTTCTTTTACCCCCTGGGCCTTTAGCCCCTTCTTCCCACGGGACAAAGTGTAACCCCTCAAATAGGTCATCCTAATGCCTAGACTAGGGGAATGGGATGGATGCATGGGAGATAATATGTAAAATGATTGTATGGTGGGAGCGGATGATGGCTCTTCAAATCCCCCCTGGTGGCTAACCAAAACCCATGGATACAAGCTTGCTAGGGCATCCTGTTAATCCCCCCAACAATGTTCAAGTGGGTTAGTGTAATATCCAAGCAGTTTTCAGAAATGTAAGGAACCTAATGCATATATAAGAAAGTTATAATGATCAAACATGACACATACCAGTATACCTGGACCAATTACCTCATGGAGCAAGAGTCTTTTCTGATGCAAGTCCAAGCCGATGGTGATGGATGCTACTGCTGCTGACAGGAAAAATCTGGTGAAGATGAGGAAGGATGGGCCCTCCAGGGCCATTCTTAGGTCAATCCTGCTCTCGGTACTCCATGTCTAGGACCTGTGGGCCTCGAGACATGATCTCCTAGTTATCCCTAGAAATCAGGGATAACAGTTCCCATGGCCGAGATAGAGGATCTCGCACCATTGATGCAACCTCACGTAGTTGGGGTGCCATGAACTTGGGTCCAACTCTTACGGTGTTTGGAAAAACCATCGTCACTATGGCAGGGCCAACAGGCCCCGTGCTTAGATAGGATGGATCTTTTATGTGCTGAGGGCACTCTTTTGTATATTTTTTTAGGGAATAAGCCCCGTGACATATACTGGATATATATTTTTTATGCTGTCACGCCCACTGATGTACTCTGACACTTTTTGATATATATATCTATTTACATCTTTTTACATCTTATGGATCAAATTTTTACAAATGTATGTACATGTGTATGTGTGTGATTTTTTTTTTATGTGTGTGCAACATGCCAATCTAATACTTGATTAGCTAGAGTATATGTTATTTGATTTAACCTTCTAGGAACATGGATATACATAATGTAATCAAAGAAACGTTCTAAGATATGTAACCTAAGTTATCATCGGTGTAAAGTAGGATCATAAATGTGGTAAACCCCATTTAACTGGGACACCACCAACTGAGAATATAAGTAGACCCGGAGGTGAGAGATATCATGTGACAAAGCGTCACGAAGCAACTCTATTACTACGCTGTACTCAACGACATTGTTTGTAGCATCACCTAGACAGATACCTCTAGAAGATATCAACTGGCCTTGAGGCATGAAAATCACCCAAGCTATGGAAGCAAGCCTCTGAGTGTATCGGCTAGCACCGTTCAGGAACCCAATGAACACCTTTGATTCACTTGACATTTGCCACGGTGAAAAATATGACATCAATAATGACACGTCCACAAGAAAAAAAGACAAAAACTAATTGTATAAGAACTGTACATATGTACAAGAAGTCACCCAAGGTGACTAACCTATGAGTAATACTTATTGAGGTAGAGCCCATTTCTAGGCTCCGCCAAAGCATTTCCCTCAAATTCAACCAGACGATAAGCGCCCTTCTTTAAGACCTCTTTCATGATGAAAGGTACGAACTACATGGGTTTGAAATTTCCTGCCCCCAGTGGATCCTTATCTTAGTCATAGACCAGGACAAGGTCACCTTCAGAAAAAATCCGAGGACGAACAAACTGATCATATTGACACTTGAATCATTGCTTGTGAGCCTTGTTGGTCAATGTTGTATCACGACGTTGCTCATCAAGATTCTCAAGATATAATAAGCGTTCCTCAAGCGGTGAAGTGTCTGGAAGTAATTGTACTACCAACTTTAGATATGGGATCAGACATTCTATAGGCAAGACTGCTTCTAGCCTGTAAATGAGTTGAAAAGGTGAGAAATCGGTGGCAGTATTTACAGATGTTCGGTAGGACCATAATGCCAAGTACAACATCAAATGCCAATTTGACTTGGAAGAATTGATTGTTTGCTGTAGAATAGTCTTGAGGGACTTATTCACAACTTCCACCTGACCATTCACTTGTGGGTAGTAAGGTGATGAATTCTCCTGTCTCAACCCAAGATTTGATGTTAACTCACACATCATTTTGTTCTGGAAGTGACTGCCATGGTCAGTGACAATCTCCTTCAGGATGCCAAACCTAGCTATTATCTGGTTAAAAATAAAGAGAGCTCTTGTTTCGCCATCATTATTAAACGTTGGCATAGCTTTGAACCACTTTGTGAAGTAGTCTACTGCTACAATGATATATCGATGCCGCCTAGATAAGGCCGGGTGGCATGTAGTGAAATCTATTCCCTACTTGGTGAAGGGACCAACAATAATGATGAGAAACATGGGAGCGGGCTGTGCTCTCATCTTCCAAGAGAAGATCTGACACGAGTGACACTTCTTAACTGACTCAACACAATCCTTTGGGTTGTTTCCAACTGGCTCTTAGAATATTTTGGATGGTTTTCAACCCAAACAAATGATCACCACATGCTCCAGTGTGGCAGTCGTTAAGAACAAGTTTCACTTCTTTGTGAATAAGGCATCGACGAAGAATGCAATCTACATGTCGATGATAGAGAGTGTCATCAAGGATGATATAATTTCTTCCCCGATGGCATATTCGTTGATGCTCATCACGAGAAGTAGAGGAAGGGCACTTCAAAGTATGGAGATAGACTAGTATATATCCATACCAGAGGTCTGAAGATGAAATTAGAAAAATATCTCCTTTAATTAGCCATTCTTCGAGCGTAACATCAGTTGATCTGACTGGAAGTTCTGAGATAATTTCCATAAAGACTAGTGACTTTTTGGATTTTGCGAAAACAAAATCGAAGTCAAATTCCTGGAGGATAATGATCCATCTATTGATCTTTCCATTGATGACTCATAGTGTCAACATGTATTGAAAAAAATTCACAACAACTATGAAGGTGGTCTTGCGAAGTAGAATATAATGATGGAATCGCTGGACAACATGCAATGATGCCAACGCAATATTTTCAACATGGGAGTAATTGAGTTCCGACCCAACCAGGCCTCAACTTAGGTAATAAATCATGTGATCTTTGAGAATATTGTCTTCTTGAACCAAGACCATACTGATAGTCGACTTTGCGGTGGCCAAGTACAATAATAAATATTTATTATAATTGGGAGGCTGGAGCAGAGGGGTAGACATAAGGGCACGTTTCAACGCTTTGAAAGAGCGCTGAGCGGATTCGTCCCAATAGAAAGGGACTCCCTTTTTTAGTAAATGCATGAACCCTTTAGTGATCTTGGCATAGTTTGTGATAAAACGCTGAAGAAAATCGCTTTACCCTGTAAGCTTTGAATCTGAGGGACTGTGCACAGGGGAGACAACTGAACTATCGCCTCAACCTTTAGAGGATCAACCATGATCCTTGTTGTCGAAACCATGAAACCTAAAAGGTGACCCAACGTCATGTAAAAAATGCACTTGTTAGGATTCAAGTGAATCTGATAGTAGAGACATCGCTCAAAGATTAGTCGAAGGTGGACGGGATGATCATATCTCTTACGAGATCATGATGCTAAATCATTGAGATACGCCTCGACTATATGTCTAGATGAAACTAGCTTTCAACAGTTTCTCTACTTCAGCCTTAATAGCTACCACTTTCCAAGGATTCACCGGATGAAGATTCTGTCGGACTGGCTTGGCGTCAGGATAAGTCATTATTTCATGTTCGATGATTCTTGGATCAATGCCTGACATTTCTATTGGTAGAAAAAACAGGACCGTGGAGCAATAAAATAAAACAAATGCAGAAACAAAACATAGAATACACACAATACAAGAGAGACAGAGATTTATGTGGTTCACCCAGTGTGGGCTACGTCCACCAGAGAAATTGCCAGGTCCTTCCTTTATTATTATCCAACAAATGAAGGGATACAACCTACAACAAAACCCGCTGTAACTTCCTCTTCTTTCTCTCACAGTCTCCTCTTTTAGAATACAATATTCACCATCATCCATAGCCACAATACATTTCTCTCATAAAAGAGGGTTTCCTTCTAGGGAAAAAAACCCTGACATAATCTCTATCATTAGACCTGTGACCTTATAATGAACGGTCCAGATTTATAATGAAATTACAATATACTTTTACAAGGCAATTTTTTCTTTGGGGGCTTCGCCCCTGAACCCCCATCGGGGGACGCTACCCCCGAACCCCTGCTGGGGGCCCGCTTGCCCCCAGACCCCCCAGTCGGAGGGATAGCCCCCCTGGACCCCGTAGAGGGGGTACCCCCCCTCTACACTCCCCCAAGTGGAAGAGTGTACATACTTTTGGGGTGTAAATACTTCATGGGGTATAAACACGGCTGAAAGCAAGGACCTCTGAATCAGGAAGATAATCAGGCTCCACAACCAACAATCTCCCACTTGGAGACTGATCTCAACAAATCCACCGCTGCTATATATGCTAGACTCTGAACCTTCTTGGACCTGGCAAATTTCTAATTTTCATCTTCATTCTTGAAGACCAACTGAAACTGAGAAGGAACTCAGTTTCTCCCTAGTTACTCCCTTTGTTAACATGTCTGCAAGATTCTGGCTAGTGTGTATCTTTTCCAGCTTCAATTGTCCATCTTCCAAGGTGGATCGTATGAAGTGGTACCTCAATTGTATATGCTTAGTCTTCAAATGGAAAGCTGAGTTCTTTGCAAGGTGAATGGCACTCTGACTGTCACAGTACAACCAATTGTTCTCCTGCTTCTTTCCCAATTCCTCTATAAACCTTTGTAACCAAATCATTTCTTTACTAACCTCTGTAGAAACAACATACTTTGCCTCTGTTGTTGAAAGTGAAACAACCTTTTGCAGTTTCGAAATCCAACTTATTGTTGTTCCACCTATAGTAAAAACATACCCTGTGGTGCTCCTCTTGTTGTCTTTATCACCTGCCATATCTGAATCAAAATATCCCTGTAGAAAAGTGTCTGAACCTCCAAAACATAATGAATGTGTAGTAGTACCTCTCAAATACCTGAGAATCCACTTTACTGCCTCCCAATGTTCTTTACCTGGATTGTTCATATACCTGCTCACAACTCCCACTACATGTGCAATATCTGGTCTTGTGCAAACCATTGCATACATCAAGATGCCAACTTCTGATGCATATGGGACCCTGGACATGTATTCTATCTCCTCCTGTGTCTTGGGACACATTTCCTTAGTTAATTTGAAATGGATGGCCAAAGGTGTACTAATTGGTTTTGCATTCTGCATTCTAAACCTCTCCAAGACCTTCTCTGTGTACTCACCCTGAGACAATGTCAGTTTGCGATTTTTCCTGTCTCTTGTTATTCTCATGCCAAGGATTTTCTTTGCAGCACCCAAATCCTTCATCGCAAATGAATTGGATAATTTATTCCTGAGCACATTTATATCCTGCATATTAGTCCCTGCAACAAGCATGTCATTTACATACAATAGCAAGATAATAAAGCTTCCATTTTCTAGATTTTTAAAATAAACACAGTGATCAGAATGACATCTAATATAACCCTGTTATGTCATAAACCTATCAAACTTCAAATACCACTGCCTTGGAGCTTTCTTTAGGCCATACAAGCTCTTCTTCAACCTGCATACCAAATTCTCCTTCCCTTTGACCTCATACCCCTATGGCTGCTGCATATAAATCTCTTCCTCCAAATCCCCATGGAG